>JAULKK010154498.1:0-16635 GCA_032355705.1 Rubia peregrina | reverse complement strand
TAGAATACCAAGGTAAAATAGGATATCCCAAGCATAAAAGCATGTCAAAATGACATCAAAAGATACTAAAATCATCATTTAATATGGACACATCAACTTGCAATGAATACCTCCAAGTCATGTGGCATTTTTGTTTCATTTGATTATTGCGAGACATAAGCCACTAGTTAGTTTAATATGGATTTTAAAGCATAAATTTCTTTTATTGACTACTTGATGCAATATCAACCTTTGATGGTCGAGGTTTGACAAAGATGTCCCTGTGTGTAGCGAGAATTCTGACACCCTAGAACCAACCAGAATGTTCTTTCTTATTAAGTGCAACTTCCAGTATGTCCTCCTTTCCATCCTCTATGCACTCGATGAACTCTTTTTTTTTCTTCATTTTAGTCCTCCTATAAATTACCAATAATCAATCTCATTTGCTCAAATTTCGTCATGAACATGCATTCATATTATATGAAATAAACCAAATGCAAAACTTACGATTTGTCTGGTAACCAACTCCGCATCTTTGGTGTGGAACTCACCCTCCCTCTTTCCACATTCTTTGTATCCGTTTAGCCATTTATCAAATTGGGGAACCTCATTGGACATGGGATATTCCGTAGAAGCCCCCGATTCCTCTTCCATCATTCCAAGCTCCAATTTTTCATAGACTCTTTCTTCGAACATTTACTTCATGATTATTCTCGTAGCTAGTGCGAAACCTCCACGACTCATTGTATGGCGCATCTTGTTTCCTATTGCAAGACCACTTTTTCTAGCCCTTAGACCCTGTGAAATGATTCGACCCAAAGGTTTAGAATAGAAATCATTAATGTGAATTGACTTGGAAAGACAATTCCCCTACATTTAACCAATGTCGGACTGTAGTCTATAATGATATTGTACAGGTCGACTGGTCAATATGCAAAGTCACATTGTAAGAAAAATCAGTGCCTAAACTTAGTTTATCTATGACATTGCACACTAGTCGACACTAACGATATACAGCCTGATTACTACAGTGCAACATTTCATGTTCACCTAGTGTCACTCATTTTTATGTCAAGGATGAACCTTTACGATTCTAAATCACTAACAAGCATACATAACATACACATTCAACAATACCAATGAAACTATACTCATCCATAAGCATGTTTATCCCACATTATAATGCTTGCATATAATTAAAAATATGTACCCATTGTGCATATACTTTTAAGCATGTTAATGTAAATTCCTTACTGATTGTTCATATGTTATTCTTCTTTCAACAAAACCCTTCCAAATAGATTCACTTATGAAGGGATGCTTAATTCTTGGGTTGCAATTCTTGTTCCTTTCGAACACGTAATCCCTTGCCAATTTGGTTTTGAAATCTCTCCATCTTTCACTAAAGTGCCGTATGTTCCTCTTTCCCAATCTTGCCATATCATCACACTCGATCTTGAAGGCACATTTCATGGCCCTCTATAGTTTCACCTTGTAAGCATCATCAACAAAAAGCCATGACTCGTACAAGAAGATATCTACCTTTTTCCTAACAATCAAACCTATGTAACCAATGTCTTTCCTCACCTATGGCATTCCCGATGTGATCGAACTTCATAGGAAATTTCTTGCATTTCTCCACCATGTCTATCAACTTCTTGCAAATTTCCCTACCTCGACCTTACCTATATCTTTCCAAGGCATTCAAATCCCCCCATTCTTTGGGTGGTTTCCTTTATCGGAGTTAAAAGGAACACCTACAAATATAGTTCATTAAACAAACTCTTCAATGATGAATTCAATATATTATTTACATTCCAATCTTTATTATGGAGAATAAGTAAACACTAAGGTTTTTTCATGAAGCTGATCTTCACCACAAGAAAATGGAGGAATTTAAACATTTGATGTTATCTTCATATCAAATAACCTACATGCAGAAGTTGCCTCATGTTGGACACCATATACACAGAGAAAAATTGCATATTTAATGAAACCATAGCACCCTGCATGTACATATAGTCCACAATGTACAAGAAAGTAAATAAAAAATGCCACAAAGTAATAACAAACACTCATTCAGTAATACATCCCAAGGAATGTAGCCACATTGACATTATGATCATGACAACTTGTAAAGATGGAACCTTACCACTATTTGTATTCATGGAATCCCCTCCCATTATGGCCTCTTGCTTTCTCCTAAGTTTCTCCATTTGTGAATATGTTGGGGGTGGATTGGGTGTGTTTGTCTCTTGATTTGTAGAAGGGGAAAGGAAAAGTTAATGAAGAACTTTAGGGTCCTTGAAGATGGAGAGCGCCAATTAGGGCAATAAATGTTTTTTCAAAGTGTTTTGGATTTTGTTTTACCAACATTGGGCCATAAAGCTAGTCTCCCGCCAGTTCTGCAATGTCACGCGTGTCATGCGACATGTCAGTCTCGTGTAATTTAGGTTAAACTTTAGGTCAAAATTGGCCCAATAGGCCTAAGTCATATGAATGTACAACGTCGTAGATATATTAATCTAATCCGGACATGAGATAAACCTCACAATTTTAGTAATGCCAAAGGCTTACTGGAATGTCATGAGCCTATCAATGAACCTAATGGCCTATTCCCCTTGAATTACCAAAGTCGTCAACTGTTCGGCCTGCACTCGCTAAAAAAGAGGCATCATGCGACTTCACATTGTAGGTTTTTATTCATTTCTTAAATATCTCATGAGGACAAAAAACATCAAATTTATTAGTTACACGGTGTTTCCATTTTCAACCAACTAGTTTACAACACTACTATGTGTGTCAGGGTTTGAACATTTCTTGTTAGACAGTTATGATTGTTAAAGTCATTTAAATTCCTTACCGACGTAAATCGAGGCCAGACCCTATGATTATGTAGAAATTACATACTCCATTCTTTACACGGCCACGAACACTCTCCCTGAATAAGTAATTTCTCAAGATGGTTGAGGGTTTGCCAATAACTTGTTCAACGGTTAAGCGTATATAGCTTAGTGCGGTAACCGTTCTTGTTCTAGGCCTCACAAAATCAGGTCTTTCAATAGTATCAGGTTTTCTATTTTAATCACTGTTAGAGTCATCCACAGTTGACTAGTGTAGGTTAGACACTAGCCGGTTCCACGACTAAGATTGTTGCATGCCAATAGGTTAGCCGATCTTCTTCTAAGCTGAATGATATCGACTCTTTCAATTACACAAAGGTTTAGCATTTCACAATATCTCGTTCTACTGCTAATATGCTTTAAGATAAGACATGATAGCCAATCTCATACAAGTCCTACCTATGTAGCAGGGTTATTGATTACAAAGTCTCTTACTATAAACCCCATGAACTACCAACCTCTTTAGAAGGGTGAGGATTTTACAATTACCCGTCCGAAGGTTAAGATTGGATGTGCCTATTCATATCCGATGTCATTCGATGGCTTATTGTATCCATTTCAAGCAATTACTTAATATTTTCAGTTTAGGAGAACGATTAGTCACCCAAATACCAAAGTTAGTTTTCGAGCCCTACCCTACTGTAAGTCAAGATATATATCTACTTGTATAAGTAGGGTTATCCCTTCCCAGAATTAGTCAATCATCTTACACAAGTACCTTTTTTACCAACAACCATTCTATTAGGAAGAATTAGGAGGCCCGACCATAGTCATATTTAATTTTTCCAACATTTTGAGTGCATGTTATAGTTAATTGTACTTTAGAATACTGTTTCCATACTATTTAACTTGGGTCTAGCATCTGGAATCACATATATTCATTTTGGACTGAAAGGCCCACACATATTTGCAATTTCGTGTATTAGTAGGATGAATGTCGGTCATATCAACATGCATGTGTAAAATCGGATGATTTGATCTCCACCCACTACTTTCCAAGCCCATTTTCTTTCAACCACTGGGCCGATTGTACAAGTTGGCCTATTTTTATTTTCTTTTGAATTCTCCAATATGTTGGTTATCCTATGGTTTAGTCGAATCCCTGACCAACATCGCTGATTGAAAATTTAGTTCCCTTAGGTAGAAGCCCACAAAAAAATGATTGGGCCCTAGGGTAAATCCCTGGCCCGGTACGTTTGAATAGCGATGTCACCTATCTTCCGTTTAACTTGTCATCCATTGCAAAATATTTAGTGACATCGCAAGGATGGTTGAAACGACACCATTTGCGGAAAATTATATAAACTGCTTAGATCAACCCCCTCACATTCTCAAATCTCAACGTCGCACCTAAATCGACACTTCTGTGAAAATGGTTTAAAAAATCATCGAATCTGTCAAGAAACCACAAAGCTTTATATATAATCTGCCCCAGAACAGCCGAACCATTCTCGTTCAACAAATCTCATACACATTCTTTCATTTACTTATTTATATCCTAATATATTGTTATCACTTCAATGAAGATTAATGTGGTGCTTGATTGAGTTCTTTGGCATTGTTTAGTTTATGGGGTTCCATTTTTTATGTTCTGAATTTATCTTTAGGCTTAGGGGAAATGTCTAGGGTTTTTTGGGTTCAAACCATGTTGTGCTTGCTTTTAAAATAGTTGTGCTTATTGTTGTGCTTATTTAGTTTGATTTCAATGGTGTTTTTTACCATTCAATGGTGCTCAGCAGACTGTCCAAGGAAAGGCACATGGGCAGCCAGAGCATGTGCAACGCAGCTTCATTTTTTTTACCAAGGGTGCCACGTGGCACCTTTAGATTCTGCCATGTGGCACCGTTTGTCCCCTTATTTTTATTTTTTTAAAAAAATATTATTCGGATACGTGGCCCAATCAGGTGGTGCCACTGGTCTCACCCGATTTTTTTAAAAAAAAGAGCTTTAAATTTCAAAAAAATATTTTGTTCTATTTAAAAATTCAAATAAATTGAAAAAATCTTTTTTATTTTTTAAAATCTAAATTAAATTTTGGTCATTTTAAAAAATTAAAAATACATCCTTTAAAAAATATATATGGTTCTTTTTTAATTATGGTTCATAATTGTTTTTCAAAAATTGAAATTAAATTTGAAAAAAAATCTAATTCAATAATTATAGGTGTATTATTAAATTTCACATTTCAATTTACTTTGTTAGGTAAATTTATTTGAATTAAATATTAAAGTTAAAAAATAATACTTCATGATAGAGAGAATTAAGTGGGGTCCATAGAGTTGGCTCAAAATTGTTACAATCATTGTGGGGGGAAATGAAGTGATTTAGCTGTGGGCTCAATTACTGATGTGGAAGAGAGAGATTGATTATTTAATGAACTGAAACTGCAAGAGCAAGCTTGGAGCGGGCTTACCATTGTACATAGTCTAATAAGCACACCCAATTACCCATAGAATAGTATGTTATTAAAATAATAACAAAAATACTTGGGTAACCTAAACCCCAACGAAAGTACTTGCAATGAAACAGTTAAAGGATACAAATCAAGTACTTATTCTCCTCCTATTCGCACTAGTCATTTTGTTGTCAATCAAACCTCCATCATTATGGTTCATTCTAATGCCAAGCTTGGCGCTAGGTATAGTACGAGCGTGACGAATAACGAGTGGAGGACATCTGCAGCCCTACACCCTTAGTTTCATTTATTTCATTTGAAGACACATTTTTGGATTATTCTATAAGTATTTGTCCTTTTAAATCTCCCGCTTCAACTCTAGACAAGGATAATTATTAATATTTTATCATTGTAATAAATATCCCCGCAATTTTGGATCGGGGCTTTACAAATGGTATCAGAGCGTAGATTCTGGACCCTGGGGAACATAAAACACTTCCACAAAATACTTAGGAAAAATCCCTGAATCATGACTGCCGTTTATATAGGTTCTTTTTAAGAAACATGTCCCCAACGACGATCGTGTTCTTGTTCATGTTGTTTCCTTTTAGGGTTGACCACAGGGACTAAGGTGTCTTAATACCCATGACAAGGAATAGAAATCGAGGTAACTATAATCAAATTATGCTGTGAATTTATTTAAAAATAAATACATATAATTAAGGATGCAATATCCCGAGGGATGAGGTACGAGACTTAGAGGAACAATTCCTTACCTTTGATAATGATTTGCAGGGATCCTAGCTACAGGGTTAGACTACTTATCGAGTAAATTAAAGCTAAAAACTCTCATAAAATACTTTGGAAATTAGATTTCTATTATATCTAAAAACATGCAACTATCTTATGTAGATGCCTCCTCGTAGAAGCAATCAATTCAACGCTAACCCCGGACAAGAGAATGACAAAAATGCTAATGGTAATGTGAATAACCAGAATGTGAACATCAAGAACCCCATCTCAGATCTGCAGTTGGACGCAGCGATTAACCAAATAGCTACGGTTAATGATAGGATGGATCAACGTCAAGGACATGGCGGTGAGGATCAAGCGTTCGAGAAATTTCTGAAGTTCAACCCTCCTAAGTTTGATGGGGAGACAAATGATGAAAAAGATGAGGCTTGGTTAGAGAGTATAGGCGATATCTTAGATGATTTAAGGTATTACGAGAAGCGCAAGGTAACTTTTACAGCCTTCCACTTGGAGTTAGCTGCAAAGGATTGGTGGCGTGTAATCCAAAGAAAGTGGATTGACAAGGGTACCGTGCGCAGTTGGGAGAACTTTGCGGCAGAGTTCCTAAAGAAGTATACACCAGAGGTTGTTGCGGAGAAGAAATAAGCTTCTTTCATCAACCGCAAGCAGGCTAATAAAAAAGTGGCGGAATATGAAGCAGAGTTCTCCAAGCTATCCAAGTATGCCTCTGAGATGGTCAATACTGATGAAAAGAGGAAGAAACGTTTTTTCCAAGGCCTTAATGTGGAGATGGAGAATGCTTTGGCAGTATGCGACCTAGAAAGCTAAGCGATAGTAGCATAGAATGCCCAAAGGATTGAAGAGGCTCAGGCAGAACTCTCAGCCTTTCAAGGATGTCATTAGGAAGGAATACGTGATACCTTACGCGCTACCGGTTGAATCCAAAAGGCTAAAAATAGCGTGGAAAAATAAAGAGAGACTAGCCAGAAGAATTTTTGTGGAGCTACAGTTGTTTGTAACTATTGGAAGAAACCCAATCATAGAGAAGACGTTTGTCGACTTAAGCGTAACCAGTGCTTGCGATGCGAAAGTAGTGACCATCAGCTCACCAATTGTCATAAGCGATGCGAATTACCTTTTGTTGCTGCTAACTCTGGAACAGGGGCTCCTCGGAAACCAGCTAATGATGGAGGTAAACCGAAAGTACCAGCTCAAGTATTTGCAGTCGGACAAAGGGAGACCGAGCCATCGACTGATGTCATTGAAGATACCATCCCCATATTTGACCACTGTCCAATAATAATAATAATTTTGGATGCCGATTCTACAGATGCCTACATAGCTTGTCATGTTGTGCCTAATGGAGTTTAGATAAGAAGAAAAATTACCTTATCGGTTGGAAGTTAGTACTCCCACTTCTAACATGGTATTACATTCGGATGTCTTTTATCCAGGATGTGATGTGGAGATACAAGGAAAGAACTATTCTGAAGATCTTGCATCGCTAGAATTATGTGGTTATAATGCCATACTAGGGATGAACTAGTTGTTTTAGGATTATGCTTTCATTAATTGTAGAACCAAAACATTGAGATTGTGCTAGCTCGGAAAACCCAAAGTAGAAGTGAAACTTCCTGGGAGACTAGCGTCACATGGATTACTATCAGGATTAAAGGCTAGGAAGCTAATAATAAAAGGGGCACAAGGTTATTTGGCTATAATGATTAATAAGCCTAAGGATAAAACATATGTTAGGGAGGTTCCCGTTATTCAAGATTTTTTGGATGTATTCCTTGAAATATGGATATCTCTACCTCTCGATAGAGGTTGAATTCATGATCGATGTGGTACCTGGTACCACGCCTCATGCCCGCACTCCTTACAGAATGGCTCCGGCCGAGCTAAAGGAGTTGAAGTTACAACTACACGACTTGCTAAAGCAATGTTGTATCCATCCAAGCACCTCACCCTGGGGAGCTCCCGTATTGTTCTTTGAAAGGAAGGATGGGAAAATTAGATTGTGCATTTATTATCGAGGTCTAAACAACCTTACGGTTAAAAAATGATACCCTATTTCCCTCATTTATGAGTTACTTGACCATCTACAAGGAGCGACGGTGTTCTCAAAGTTAGATTTGCAATCCTGGAAATCTAAGCAAAATATTTTTTAAAAATTTTTGTTGAGAAAACAATTTCAAAAAAAAATTTTACTGCAAAGATGCAGCTATTGTTATTCTACAAATCTTGATTTCAAAATTTATGTATACATAATTTTTTTTGAAACCCTATATTTTATGAGTTTCAACTCTATATTAGTTCATCACTTACCTATTTAGGATTTTGTAACTTTAAACTATATTTTAGCTTCAAAATATAGTTAAATCTGTCAAGAAACCAATGCAAAATTTTGTTGCAAAATTTCTGAAATTGGATGTGACAATTTAGAAAGCATGTTATTTTTAAACAAGTATATCTTTTAACATTAAGTTGATTTTGAGTTATTTTTGTATCCTGGGAAAAATACTAATTCTTTTTCTGACTATAATTAATTTCAGGACGAAATTTCCTTAAGGAGGGGTGAATGTGAGACCCAATAATTTTACTTCATTTTAAAAAAGGAAACATTTATCAATAATTTATTTCTTGTTAGGTGAATTTTGATAGAGTAATTTTATAAGGACTAGAATATATAAAATGTAAAACAAAAATAGAATTAAAATCAATATATATCCACACAAAGACAATTATGCTGTAAGGTGTTGGAATTCAAAAAAAATTCTATTATGTTCAACCAATCATCCTGATTACACGAGGCCCAATACTATTCCAACTCTAATTGTACACCAAACTCGGGATATCTGATGAAACCGACTCTTACTCCCTTCCCTCCGTTCATCATACTTTCTTTAAAAACAACAACCTATATTTGATCAAGGAGAACAACGTGTACAGAGTATGTGGGAAGAGGTTTTCCCGGAGTGGATTACGTACTCGCGCAGTCGCGAACATATAGAGACCTTTGCCGATAGCTTTTCACCGGCAACTATAGATTCAGCGCTACAACTAGAAGTTTATTCTTGTTCTTTTACAAATCACGATTAGGTTACCAACGTAAGAAAATTCGTATAAAATTATGAGTAATGTGTGTGCAAGAGTATATATGTTTTTCAGTTCGGATTTAGCTCTGCAGTCACGTTGTACTAGAGATTTGAAAATGAAATAGGTCATTAAAATTTATGTATGATATACCCAATTAAAGATCGTGAAATATAGTTTCTAATGATATATTATTTGGATTTTTAGGATGTCCGGGTAGAAATTTATGGTCGATTTAGTACTGAGTGATCAGCTAGTAATCTATTTGATTGCAGTGCTTGTTTAATTCTGTAGTCACATTGTACCAGAGATTAGAACAACAAATAGGTGGTTAAAATTTATGTAAGATATACGAAATGAAAGATCTTGAAATCTAGTTTCCAATGATATATGATTTGGGTTTTTAGGATGTCCGAGTAGAAAGTTACAGTCGCTTTTGTACTAAGTGGTCAACCAAAAATCTGTCTGATTGCAGTGTGTGTTTTTCGTAGACATGTTGTACAAGTTATTTTAAGGTGAAATAGGTAATTAAACTTTATGTATGATATACCACATTAAATATATTGGAATCTAGTTTCTAATGATATTTGATTCGTATTTTAAAGATGTCCGAGTAGAAAGTTATGGTCAATTTAGTACGGAGTATTCCATCAGTAATATGTCTGGTTCTAGTCCGTGATAAAGTGAATTGTTCAAGGGTCAATCGTATATGGAATTCAATGTCTGAACTGTCTATGTGATGATTTATGAGTGTTCTCGTGAGTACTGGTCGGCTGTGAATGGGTATTTGTTCAGTTCGTGTTGTAGTGATTTATTTCAGAGGTAAATGTGTATGGAATTCAAAGGGTGAACTGTCTAATGAAAGCTATATGCGTCTAGTTCTTAAGGGTTTTAATTTCATAATTTTCGGAATAGTATGTGATTATTTATGAGTGTTCTCGTGAGTATTGGTTGGATGTGAATGGATATTTGTTTAGTTCGTGTTATGGTGATTTGTTTCAGAGGTAAATGTATATGAAATTCAAAAGGTAAACTGTCTAATTAAAGCTACATAAGTCTAGTTCTTAAGGGTTTTGATTTCATAATTTCTAGAATAGTATGTGATGATTTAAGAGTGTTGTCGTAAGTACTGGTCGACTATGAATGGATCTTGTTCAGTTCGTGTTATGGTGATTTGTTTCAGAGGTAAATGTGTATGGAATTCAAAGGGTAGACTGTCTAATGAAAGCTACATGATTCTAGTTCTTAAGGGTTTAGATTTCCTAAAAAAAATTGGAATAAGTTGTGATGAGTTATGACTGTTATTGTGAGTACTGGTTAGTTTTAAATTAATCTGTTCCAGCCCATGTTATATCGATTTATTTAAGAGGTAATGGTGTATGGAATTTTAAGTGTAAACTGTCAAAATAAATCTTTAGAAGTCTAGTTTTAATGATTTAATTTTTTAAAATTTTTGGAATGAGAGTCATGGTCATTCTCGTGAGTACTAGTCAGCAGTGAATCTTTCAATTTCAAATCAGTTTTACGGTTTCCTTGTATTTCATAGAACTTGAAATAAATTTTAATTAGTTCGTGATATATCACATTCGCAGGTTTTACCGAGAATAATAGTCCTTAAGTTGCAAGAAAGGTGAGGGTTTCTACCTTTTTAAAAACTATTAAAACCGTTCTAGAACTAAAAGTTTTCAAAACCTCTTCAAGAAAATATTTTGGAAACAAGCATATTTTACAATCATTTTTTGAGTTTATTCCGATAGTTTTAAAACAAATGTTTTTAAAACCCATTGATCTAAATCTATTATTGAATTGTGTTATTTTAAATAAAGTTACTCCAGCCGGTTTTCTACATTGCATATGCATATATTGATCTTGATCGTGTACTTGTTAGCTATGGGTGTACCTTATCGCCCATAGCCTGAATTGTGCTTAACTGTTTACCTTTTACTATGGGTGTACTTTATCGCCCATATCCTGACTCGCTTTTCACTGTTTACCTGTTACTATGGGTGTACTCTACTGCTCATAGCCTGAACTGTATTATTGTACTGCCTGCTCTGGGATCCCAAAACCCTACTGAATCACCCAAACCCTACGAGGTAGGCATAGGTCCTGATCGCTTGGTTAGGATTCTTTAGGTTCCGTCGGTTATCTTGAGATATACCCTTCATTGACGTTGGTCTACCTGTTGGCCTGATGGCCGTTGGCATGTTCGACATAGCATGGAGTGATTATCAGGATCACGTTCTAAGGCTATGAGTAGAACGCCCTGATAACCTCCCGCCTGACCTGTATCCTTTTCAATCAGATATTACTATCGTGCTAAGTGATATACTGCCTGATATTATTTCACGAGAAATGAATTGTATGTGATATTATTTGTGACTGATCATGCATGGCATGCTTTCCTGCTTACAGTTTCAAGTGGATAAAAAATAATTTTCTTAAAACTGCATGCATGCATAGCATCCTAAATGCATCATAAAAAATGGTTGCCAACTTGGAACCCTTACGGTCAAAGGCTCACCCCACTCTTTTTAAAAATAATTTTAGGTTAAAGCGCTAGGTATGGTACGAGTGTAACGAATAACGAGTGGAGGACGCCTGCGGCCCTAAACCTTTAGTTTCATTTATTTCATTTGAAGACACATTCTCGGACTATGCTATAAGCATTTTTCCTTTAAAATTTTCCGCTTCCGCTGTAGACAAGGATAATTATTAATATTTTATCATTGTAATAAATGTCCCCTGCAATTTTGAGCCGGGCGTTACATAATATGATGCTGAAGTCCCTAATAGTCACAACCTTCGCCATCTCTTCCTATAAATATCCATAGCCTTCTCAAGCAGCTGCCTCCTGACATAATACTCTGCCAGTGCAGCCCACAGCAGCCCAACCTCATCCGTAAACTTCCTAATCCCACCTCAAATAATAGAATCCACATTCAACCCGACGATCTCATCATCATGTTGAGTCAGCAAATCACAAAGCTCCAACCACAGCTGATGCTTGGTCTTTCCCTTGATCGAGTAAAACCCATGTCATTCAGAACCCCGACCAAGTGCTCCACAGCCTCTTGCCACAGCCTTGAATCCCTAAAAAACTCCTCCATGTGGTTGGGATCGTATGTCAAGTACCTCCTGTAAACCTTAAGGTAGCTCATGTAAACCCTAAGAAAGTCTCAATGGGGATCCCACTCTACCTAACGAAGTCCAAATACGGTTCCAAAAACTCATAGATACATAATCCAAATCCCCGGGATCTTATGCATAGTAACAAACATGCGTTCAAAAGTATTGTTAAGCGACTTGTACTTGGAGTGAGTGACGGGAAGTCTCCTTACCAGTTTGAGACACTCCCGGAGGTAAGCGTGCCAGACCTTGAAACATCCTAACAGGAATATGACGGCCCGTTCGTACACGACCTGCCGCTTCTCGAACGGTGCATCCGCTAGTGCGATTAGGTAGTGCCACCACAACTTAAGGGTGTACAGGCTGTGGAGGACCTCTTTCTCGTACCGTAAGAACTCTTTGGTTTGGTATAGTTCACATGATATTATGTCTCCAGACGCCATCGTTTACCCGAGGGTGATTCCTCTGGATTCCGGGAAATTATTTTTGGGATCACCACGTGTGTTGATTTATATATAAGCGGAAGAAATACTATTTACAATTAGGATTCGGAAAGATGTACGAAATATTCATACGTGCCCTATTTGATTTAGTTCGAAATAAAATTTACAATTCGGATTAGGAAAAGATGTAAATATTCAAACTTTCCTTACGTATCCGATTTCATTTGAGGATTATTCTTTTTCCTTTTTGAAAAAGTACATGATTATTTTTTAAGATTATTCTTTTCCCTTTTAATTTTTTTATAAAGGAGTCATTTATTACGAAAGAAACTCATCTTGAAATGTCGATGAGTCCCTAGTGATGACCTGCAAGACAAAGCCCCCGGAATTATCCGAGGGGAAGATTATTCGATGATAGAGTCAGCCTCGAGGTGCAAATAATGAAAGAAGAAGGGAATCGTAAAAGATAGAATGAATGAAGGGAAAAGTACCAAAATAACCCTATAAGATTGTGAAAGTGCAAGAGTGACCTTGTATAATCTTAAAGTGCCAAAGTAACCCTGTAAGATATAAATCCGGAACGACTAATAATGAAAAGATAGAAATACCCCTAGAATTAAAACTACAATTGAAATGACTATTATATTCCCCTACTACTACTTCTTTTTCTTCCCTTTCATCATCTCCAAACATAGCCACCACCTGCCACCGTCTTCGCCGCCGCAGCCTTCGCCGCCATCACCGCCAGACCAGATCTAGCTTCCTCCCCTGAAACCCTAGATTCACCTTGATCCACCACTTCCCCGCCTAAAGCCCATCACCCAGAACCACCTCCACCCTAAAACATGTCGTCGCCATGTCACCCAGAAACCATAGCTCTTCCAGCTCTGCCGCTCACCACCTCCGCCCTAAGCTCTACCCCACCACACACCCGTCGCCTGCATCCCTCAAACCCGTCGCCCGTCTCCTAGAACCACCTCCGCCCTAAAACACGCCATTGTCCGTCGCCCAAAAACCATAGCCCCTCCAGATTCGCCACTCACCACCTCCGCCCTAAGCTCTACCCCGTCACCCACTTGTTACTTGCGTCTCCCAACCCAATCGCCTATGTCGTCCACCCCCTCCGTCGCTGAGAGGTTCACCGTCGTCGGGAAACCACGGGAAACTAATCGTCATGGAGAGCTTCACCACCCCATCGTCCACCCCATCACCACGGGAACCCTAGCCCTGTCTGCTGCGCCGCCCACCACCTTCGCCTAAACCCTTACCCGCCATCCACCCCATCCGCCGAGAGCTTTACCACTAGACACCACCGCTAACCCTAGACCCTAACCCTAACTCCATCTCCAGCCAACTGTCTGTCGCTATCCCGTCGCCACCCATCGCTCATCCTCTCCCGTCTTTACCCATTGCTCCTCCTGTCCTGTCGCCACTCATCGCTCTTCCTGCACTTTCTCATTCAAGTCGCGACCATCACCCCACCATTCCACAGTCACCGCTGGAGCTTTTCTCCTCCGTCGTTGAAGAATTTGCTCCGCCGTCGAAGAAATGGGAAGAGCCCATAATTTTTTTGTCAAAAACCAAGGGAATTAATGTATTTTACATTTTTTGTTTTTAATAAGTTTTAACATAAGGGTAAAACGGATATTTCAACCATTTCTGACCATGTCTACCATTGACATTTCAATCAACGATTTCCAGGGTTAATTTTGTACTTTCAGATTTTGTAAGGTCATTTCTGCACGTTTGCCCAAAATATACGGTTAAAAACACACTTTTCTCATGAATGTAAATGGAATACGCACCTTATATTTATAGAAGTTTGTTTTTGACTCTATTCCCTAATTACCAATAAAGCAGGATCATGATTATGGACCATTTCTCTTAAGCTTATTCGGCCGAATTCGGCTCAATACTTTATTTGGGCTTAATAACTTTAATCATCAAAGAGTGAATGTAATAGTATCATCAAGAACCCCCAGAAAAGTCAATTGTGAATCCAAAGGTTCGAAGAGTAATATCTTATCGTAAGAGATATACATTATAGATAATAACCTTAAAGGAGATGTAATTATTAGGAATGTGGACTTTGAACTCATTGAGATGACATTGTTGGAAAATGATTGTAAAAAAGTTGGATTTCGTCAACTTTTGAGATTCGTTTTGAGTTGGGCTTGAACTGAATTAGGGTCAGTTGGCGTCATTTTTGGATTCTCCTCTGAGAGTACTATAAAATTGACCGTTTAAAATCTCAAAAAGGATAAGGGGTGAATGAGATATGAATGCTCAAAGAGCCACTCTTGGAATGGAAATTTAGGCAGAAATACATTCACACGTATTAAATTTTCTATATTTTTTACTGTCCAAAATGTGTATGGGTCATGTGAAAGTCTCTACAAATCCCGAACCATGTAATAATGATTCATGGAATCACGTGTGAAATCTACCTATGAAATTTGAACACGCGGTTTATCGTGATAAGGAATACATGAGATATTCTTATCTTTATAGAATCTATTCGAATATTTGTAAAATATTTGGTGGTTGGAGAATATTTTCTCTGACTATGTGAATCGGATCTTCACATATCTTTCTCTTTCAGACAACTATAAATAGAGCATATGTCATACAAAAAGCTTGTACCATTCTCAAGTCCCCTATCCTTCTAAACTTGAGTCTTATTCCTTCTTACTGAAGTCTTCATTAGTTGATCCATCGATGTGATAGACTTTTTGAAAGTCTTCGTTAGTTAATTTTTGGAGGTGATAGTCCATCAACTCTTATTTGTTAATTGTTACCTTTGATGGTTTTATCCTAGAGAATGATGTCCACGACGGGACCCATTTGTTTCAAGGGCAGTGAGTTTAATCATGATTCACTTAATGATTGCTTGAAATTTGATTTTTTTTTCTTGTAATTTAAGCTTTCCGATTATATACATGAATGATTAATAATGATTCTATCACTTAATGATTACTTAAAACTTGATTTTTACTTGTAATTTAAGCTTTCCGATTATATGCATGAATGATTAGTAAATTTTATTATTCTTTCATATGTTAATTGCTCGTATAATTATATTATTTAATTTTCACATGATATTATCAATATATGTTCAGCAGTGTTGAAATGAAAGAATTTTGTTGAGTTATACTGATTCAATTTAGTCAAAAATTATTTTAAATTTACACGCCGTCAAATGCATATGCCGATCAAATCTGCATGCTAATTACGTGCTTTCGTATGAAAAATATTTGGCTGCTTGGTTTCAAAATTGCACTGAAATTTTTTACTCACATGCTTCCAATGTTCCATGAATTTGAATGTATGTTTAAATTTCATGTCAATACTGAATGAATTTTCATATCGTAATACTCTAATTGCATACTGTATGTCATATGATAACTGCCCATGTAGTGTGTTTTCTTAAGAATTCACATTTAAGGCCTAATTTGCTCTGAGATGGTCAAGCATCGAATTTGCAATTTCATGTCGTATGGTTTACATATTAGAATTGACAGTCTAATCATTTTAAAATATATTGCACGCAGCAGCGTATGTGCTAATAGATTGCATGGCATGCTAAGATAGACACCGAACGTAAATTAGTTTGAAAATGCATGACTTCCTGAATTTATTAAAATAAAATTGTTCAAGCATCGAATTTGCAATTTCATGTCGTATGGTTTACATATTAGAATTGAGTGTCTAATCATTTTAAAAATATTGTACACGTACGTTTGAAAATGCATGACTTCCTGAATTTATTAAAATAAATTTGTTCAAGCATCGAATTTGCAATTTCATGTCGTATGGTTTACATATTAGAATTGAGTGTCAAATCATTTTAAAATATTGTACACGCAGCAGCGTATGTGCTAATAGATTGCATGGCATGCTAAGATAGACACCGAACGTAAATTAGTTTGAAAATGCA
>JAULKK010154391.1:0-16636 GCA_032355705.1 Rubia peregrina | reverse complement strand
TTTTAAAAATGTGCCATTATGGTACCCAAATTTGACCGTTGACTAGGGGTTGACCAAATCAAAACCGGCTATGACCGATTTGGGTACCATTCTGGAACATAAATGTAAATCAGGGTACCATAATGACGCATTTTTAAAATTTGGGTACCAGACTGTGAATTTCGATTAAAAGTGGGTACCATTTAGGACAATTACTCCTTTTCAATTCTAGTTGAATTTAAAAATACAAATAAAAAAATCATTACAATATTTCTTTAAAAAAAACTAGTGTGTGTCATGTGTTTGCATATTTTCTGACTCCCCAGCCCAATATGCTATTAATGTACATAAATACTCAAAAACATAACCGTAACTCATTTTTTATCCCATGCTATTAATATACTCAACAAATTCTTCATCAATATTAAATTAACAACATGTGACCAATTAAAACTTATTTCAATATTTCAATAAAATAAATGCTATCGTGTGTAACGTGCATGCCTATTTGATACAAAATACCTACATAGAACTAATAATTATAGTGCCCAACAAGCAGCCTTGCCTTCTCTTTGAGAAGGATCTATTCTCTGTTTACATAATCTATTAAGTCATCAAACAAAGATTGTTTTGATATATAGTTTTTAAATAATCTCATGATATATATCCCTCTTGTGTTTCATAAATCTTGAGCATGTCTACTATTGATTATTGATTTATTTTCGTTGTTCTCTAATATAGAATTATTTTAATAGAAATTAAAATTAGAAATTAGAAACTTATAGAGTTTTGGAATTTTAGGATGGATTTAGATCTTAGGACACTAAAACTTTGGATCTTCAAATGAATTTCCTTACATAAGATATTTTGAAAGATATTTTTATTTTATGCTTTTAATAAGCTTTACATATTAGTTGTCAACATTATTAAAGATTACATTGTTATAATATTTCACAATATTTTACATTGTATGACCTCGTCCTCGCTTTCTTCAAAACTCCCTTAGTTTCCGAGTGTTTTGATCCTGAGGTCTCAATGTTTTGTTGCCTACATTGGATCTACCTTTGAGATAGTAGGGATGCATCAATACTATATATTTGAATTAGATAGCTGGTTACATAATCAAGTGTAATGGTAAAACAAAGTCGGAGTATTTCCAATGTAGTACTAAGAAGGGAATGGATGTTGTATTTAGAAGATTAAGTTTAGTAAAAAAGATTCTTCTTCGACTTTGAATTGAAGCTTCTATATCGTGTGCAGTGTTTATCAAGCTCCATCTAAAGGAAGTACGAACTTTGAACCAGCTACTTTTGGTGGGAAATTCCAGCACAAATGACATTTAAAAACTTTATGGGGTGTTTTCTCTTACATGATAAGTCTTTTAGAAGTTCTATTAAAGAGAACAACAGTGCTTTGAAGTTCAAGCAAGAACTTGATGAAAATAAAGTGACCAATTTTATCTCAGTATTTGCCACATTGCCAAGGTAATTAGGATAAATGACGGTGACAAAGTTGAATATGACTGTGCATAGAATGAAATGGTTATAAATTGATGTACACATTCCCCACTAATGCTTCTTATCCTTTTGATGAAACTTGATGAACTTTTCAATGGAAGTTGAAATTTGATTGGAAAAAATTAAAACAAAACATTGCAATATTTCTTAAAAACCAACTAGGACGAGTCATGTGCGTTCATATTTTGTAATGCCCTAGCCCAATATGGAAGGGATTTGTATTATAGTACTCAAAACATAAATGTAACTTAATTTTGAGACAAAGGTAATAGGTTTTAAATGTTTCAATAAGATAAATGCTATCATGTGTAACGTGTGTACCTATTTGATACAAATGGAAAAACAAAGCATGAGTGTTTTGAATATCATTTTTTCGGTTTTCCCGTGGGTGGAAGCGAAGTTGTTGAGAAGATTAAGCCTAGTACAAAGATGATATTTTACACAGTCCCCTCCCAACCTACATTTATTAGGCTCCCATACATCAAGGCTCTTCTGTTATAAGCTATCGGGGATCTTCTGTTATCAACTAATATTCCCAAAAAATGTTGATGTGAGGCTGCTCTAACAGCTGTATACACCATTAATCGTATCCCATTTTCTACAACTCACAATCATTCACACTATCAGTGTCTTTATGGTGTCAATCCTGATTATCACCTTTTTAATGTTTTTGGTTTTGCATGTTTTGTCATGTTACAAACTCATAAATGAACAAAATTAGAGCCTTGTTCTCCTGTTTCTGTTTCCTTGGTTATAACATTAATCATAAGGGATATTGGTGCTAAACAGTTGAGAATGTCTCGACATGTAACTTTCTGAAAACACAGATCTTTCACTGGTATTTCCTCTTTTCATGCATCAACAACTATGTCTGCAAAGTTTATCACTAGTGAAGATTTCATTAGTACTCCCCTAGAACATAATTCTCTTGATCAAAGTTTATCTACAAGCCCTCTAATGGCCCATCCCAACCCAAGTGCTCAGTCTATTAATCCTCCAGATCCTTCTGCTCCACAACCTTCCTCTCTACAAAATCACCCAACCTGAGTAAGTGTATCCCATGCCTATTTTCTTTATTATCATTGTTATCTTTCTCTTGCTACTCTTTATGAGTCTCGATCCTTTTCCAAGTCTCGTTCTAACCCCTTGTGGAAGTAAGCAATTGATGATGAATTAGGAGCTCTACCCAAAAATCACATTTGGGACTTGGTTGACCTTCCTCCCAGAAATCAGTTGTCGGTTGTAAATGGGTATTCAAGATCCAATATTATTCGGATGGTGTTGTGGAATGATACAAGGTGCGCTGAGTGGCCAGAGGTGTACGTGATTGACTATGTAGAAACCTTTACACTTGCAGCTCATATCACTTTTGTTCAAGTACTCCTTGCTATTGCATCAGTAAAATGTTGGGATCTATTTCAAATAGATGTAAAGAATGCATTCCTAAATGGTAATATTTTTTGAAGAAGTGTATATGAAACCTCCATCGGGAATAAGTTCATCATCTAATAAGATGTGTCAACTTTTCAAGGCTATATATGGATTGAAACAAGCTCCTAGGGCTTGGTATTCCAAATTTATTACTATTTTATGCCAACTTGGATTTCATGCTAGTGGCTACGATTCTGCCCTATTTATAACGCATTCTTCTGCAGAAATCATTCTAATATTACTTTATGTAGATTATATGGTTATTACAGGGGATGATGTTGTGGGCATCTAGAAATTAAAAGAGCTCTTGCATTCTCAGTTGAAATAAAAAAATTGGGGCTTTCTATCTTATTTCTTAGGGCTAGAAGCTTCAAGGATATCTAAGGGATATCAACTCACACATATAAAGCATGCCTCTGATCTTCTCTTGCATGCTGATTTGAATCAATATTCTGAGGTGGCTAATACTCTCACAAGGGAAATTTTGAAAATTCTTCCAAGTGATGGAGAGCTTCTCCCCGATGCTACTCATTATCAGCAATTAGTTGAAAGTTTCGTGTATTTGACTATTACTAAACAAGACATTGCTCATGCCATTCATCTGGTTAGTCAATTCATGTCATCTCTCCAAGATATACCCATTATGCTGTCGTCCTTCATATCTTGCGTTATGTGAAGGGAACTATGTCTCAAGGTCAGTTTTCCAACTCGTCATCTTTAGAGTTGTGAGCTTTTTTAGATGCAAATTGGGCTGGTGATATCATGGATCATCGTTCTATCACTGGTTATTGTTTCATTCTTGGGAACTCTCTCATATTGTGGCAAATTAAGATACAATCTATGGTTTCTCGGTCAAGTTCAAAGTCTGAATTTCGGGCTTTAGCTGATACAACCTCTGAAATTCTTTGGTTGCACTTGTTTTTAGGTGACATAGGTGCTCCTCAATCGAAATGTACTTCTACCTTTTTATGATAAATGAAGTGCTATCCAGATTTCCCATAATGATATGTTCCATGAGCGCACAAACCATATTAAAATCAACTGTCACTCGGTTTCTATCATTTGCTGAAACACACAATCTCACTTGTATTTATTTCTTCGGAAGATCAGATTGCAGATCTCTTTACAAAGGCTCATTCAGCTGAACTGTTTCATCTACTTGTATCCAAACTCAATTTGGTTTCCTTACAACCCTTTGAGTTTAAAGGGAGGTGTTAAGATAATATTATGTATCCTTGTATATTGTACAACTTCAGTTAGTTTTGTACTCTACTACTTGTATTCTCAGCCCATATATATGGGTGCTTGTATTCTTATGATATAATAGATCATTATATTCCATCATTAATCTTATTAGACTCAAAGAGGAATCCGTTGGCGGACCGCCATCTTCGCAATTACGGTGCCCATTTTTCCTTTGTGTTTTGGTTTTCGATTTTGTGCTATGTTCTAATACTTTTCCCCCAAATATATCAAGGCTTAGATACAACCATTTGTACGGTACGATGTACGATTTGGACAATAGATCATTTATAGTGGGACACTGGGGTCACATGCCCCAACTACCGCTCGATAACGTGTCTGTATTAAATAGCGTTTATGTGTAATTTTGTTATAAATTAGTTTACGTTCTATGGATGTGTACAGTTTTGTTTAATATAATTATTGTCTGACATTTATAGAATCTTCAAATTTAATATTAAATTTGATCACCGTTCATATTTCACATTTTCTTTTCAAATTTGAATTAAAATTCATTTAGATATTTATTATTTAATAATTATGTGTAAAATGTTTAATTCTTGGAAAATTCTTAGGAAAGACCATCTTCCATAGGTATATGGAAATATGGGGTTGAATTAGAATTGTAAAAAGGTAAACAATTTTAGTTGCAGTATTAAAATTTTATTATGCAATGTGCAGTAGTTATAAGTTTATGACACAGTTAATGGAATTCAAAATTAATATCTTAATTTCTTCTAATTTGCAGTTTAAACCTTGATCTTTCCATAACTTCTGGAAATACCTTCTTCCAAAAGATGAACTCTTAATTTTCATGGTCTCCAATAAACATGTATCATTATTAATTTGTAATTATTTATAATAACAGTTCACAAAAAAATTACGTTGAAATATAACATGTTATGAAAAATTTAACAATATACATATAACATTATAGATATTTATATATTTAATAACATATATAGTAAAAGTTTTATTGAAAAAATAATTACATGGAACTTTAATTTGAACAGAAAAAGTATTAGTGTTTTTATCTTATTTTATATAGAGGCATATAGTGCCCCCAAAAAAATAGTTCTAGATCGGCAAATGGATTTGGATGTGAAGGAAGCATTGAATTGTCTCCCGAAAGAGGTAGTTGATGCCGAAACCAAGGGCTCTAACGCGTTTTGGACCTCTCGTTGAAGCACAACTATCTCCCGGAAGACCTCCACGTACATTTTCAAATATTATATTCTCATCTACTCATGTTGGAGTATTCAAGTTAATTTTCTACTCTTTTTCAAGTGGAAAAAGTTATGTTCTTGGTAATTGTTGCATCTCAAATTTGAATAGCCAGCACATTCGAGCTCCTTGATCGTTACCTCCAACAATACTAACCATGGAGGATCCCTGGGGTAAATCATCTTAAACTTAAGTCGACAAAGCATGTAAGCATTGTATACAGAATGAATGAATAAAATATGAATGCTTACCTAGTATTTATGATGTATAGTCTTAGTAGTATTTAACTTTAAATATAACTCTTAATTATCCAAAAAATATGCCATTAATTAATACTATTTTAACCCCATTTGGGCCAAATAATATAGGCTCGTTGTATAATTTGGGCTCGGTCCTTATCAAAACCCCCAAAACATTAGATATCCACTTGAGGACACGGAGCTTTTGAGATGATAGATCGAAAACCTTTGAGGTGGCGATTTGTAGGCTTGACTTAATCAACAGTCGAGATGAAATCCTTTGAGTATCATCTAGAATTTCGAGTTGGTATTCAGTTTTTTCATTCTTAAACCCTAGCATAAAATGATAAGATATGCATGACTATGAACGTGTGTGCATTGGCGTGTGAAGATCGAACTTCTCTGAAAAGACATGAAAATATTCTTGCGTGTTTTCATTTTATTTTTTTGAGATAATCATTACCTTTCCCACCGTTTCAAGCTCCTTAACTCTTCTTTTATTCTCAACTTCCTTTCATTTTATTTTCAGGTGCTTTACAGAAGTATTCATCTTCTAAAGCTCTCTCCAGTTTTTACAAGCCATCTTCGTCATCTTCTAGGAATCCTTCCATAGACACCAATAAGCTCCCTCGCCTTTTCTTTTTCTTCATTTTATTATTTCCTTAATGGCTATTTTCGGTGAGGAATCTTCTGAGAGGGATCGTCCAGTAGGGTTAGGCCAGAGGGGAAATATTTTAACTCACCGGAGAGGATGAATTATTATTCTAAAGTTAATAATTCCTAGGGGTCACAATATAATTTTGACATGGAGGATGATGTCCTAGGCCATATTAATTACAATTCAAATGGTTGGCCTATTACCGATATGCCTCTTCAAGGATTTTTGGGTGTTTGGCCTCCCAGCTTGGGCAAGCATTCTTGAGGAGGTCTCCTATTACTGGAGAAGTAGGGGTTTTCCCCCAACACACGAGGAGAAAAATGAGGAATCCACACCTCTCAAGGAAGGAGGGAAGAATGAGAATAATCTCTAGAGGAGGAGATAGAAACATATATCGATGAGCCCCCGTCCTCGAGAGGACAAAGAGCTATCTCAAAGATCATCTCTTCAATTCCTTTTGGCCAAAAGATACCCCCTGACATAAACTTCCCACCTTTAAAGGCAGATGAATCCCCTGATGGCCTTCTTAAAGGGAGGTCAGTCATATTCCTAAAACATCTTTATTCGGGGCTTTGTTTCCCCTTCCCTCCACTATTCTCAAACTTCTTAAAGAGTTCCAAGTTAGTCCAATACATGGGAGGTCGTCTCCGTACCTCTTAAAGTTATAATTTATAAGCCCTAAATGCTTTCTAAATACAATTAAGTATATAGTGGAAAATTGGGGTCCACGAAGAAGAGGGATATCCCCAAGGGTTCATGCATATAAAGGAGGATATAGGCCTAGATATAGATATATATTAATATATGAAAGCAAGTAAAGGGGGGAATGTTTTGTTGGTTTTTCCAAAGTTATGAATTTAAAAATAAGACAACTAGAAAGGTGAAGTAACAATGTTATTCATGCAAAATAAAAAAGAAAACGGGATAAAAACTACAAATGACAAAGCAGCAGGGGCAATTGATTTCCACTTCCAAACCTTATATAAATCATAAAACCACTCACTCATTCTAGAAATCACATTTATTACCTATGGAGAATTCTATCACTTCCATTTTTATAGATAGACATCCTAATATGAATCTCCTTGCGAAGACTCTGGATTGCAGAATTTTATATCTTTAACTAAACAAGGAATTCACAGACCCTAGTATAGCTGCACATAAATTGATTAACTAGCCCTCGGGATTGCTCAAATCTCGAGTAATTAAAGCTAACGAGGCCGTAAGATTAGTTCACAAATCAAAAGTGTTGATACTTAATTAACCCGTAGGATTAAGCGACGAGGAAGACGCTTGCAAGAAATGAGTATAACTTGGAAATTTTGAATATTTGATTGATAAAAGATGGTCAATATCTTGGCTATACCCCTCCTTTTAGAGGGATATATTGGAAATGAAACTCAAATTATAATTGGAAACTGAATTGACTTATGGCTTGTTTAAGAAGCTAAAACCATATCAAACTATAATTCCTAATATAAACCCTATTATGACCTAATTATTCAGGAAGAAAGCTTGAAGGATATTACCTTGTATAATCTTACCAAATATAATCCTAATCATAATAAAACTCCATTTTTTTAACCCTAATGGGTTAGGTAAAAAAATAATAACTCTTCAGAAACCCATATGGCCGAGTTATTGGACTAAAATAAAATAATGTTACAATAGCTTACAAATATCATACTACCTTCGTTAAAAACCTAGGGGAAAAAATATTATAGTGTTCTTCACGATGTCTTCAATTAACAACAAGCTTGAATAATTAATACAAGCCTTAGCTGACTTATTCTTGAATTCTTCATCATGAAGTTGATCCATCAAAGCATTCAATGTCGCATCTCCAAGCTTCATTCTTGACCTTGTCGTCGGTCCAACCATGTCACTTATAGGATCTCTAACATAACCCTTGAATGTTTGATCAAGTCGTGGAATGTCTTCATTTATGGTGGTAGTCATCTCGACATCTCCATCACATCCCGTTTCCTGTTAATAGTAATTCACAAAGACGTTCAACGACCATTTGTATACCTCATTGATGATCACTTTAGAATATTAATGCCATAACGGTATTTCATCAATGACATCATACTTGATAGAACCAGAGATTTGATAACAAGTACAAGCATTCTAAAAAATTACAAGCCATTTAACAAACAACGCATTCATTAGGCTAAACCTAGAACAATCAACATTCATGATTCAACCTTTTATTACTACCTTGGGATAAATATGATAACAAAAAACATTAACATACTTATCTAGAAATATTAAAATCACGTTACACAACAAGAAGTTCTAATTCCATGTTCTTAGATTTTCATGTGAAAGGGCAAGGAAACTGTGCACATCTCTAACTTCCTAACACTTAACCATACAAAAAATTCATATTCTCAAACAACCCATAGCATAAATGAAGTAAACATACACATTAAGAATAAAAGACATGCTAAGTAGTAAATGCTTCAAGAAAGAGGGAAGTAGAGGTTCTCACTACATGGGTTTGGAAGCTTCAATCAATTGATCCCAAGTGATGAGTTTAGCTAATACAAGTTATACTACAAAGTCCAAGTATAATCATAGAAAGTAGAGATTGAAAAGATGAAGATAAAATGAAGAACTAGAGTTTTTGGGAGAGAATTTCCCCCCCAAGAAAGTTAGAAGTAAGGATAAGATTGGAGATATTTACAGTACAAGTTTTGGTCAAGAAAAGGTCACAAAATAGAAGAGGTGCGTGGCCGCCATCCTGACGTGCAGGCTGCGCATTTTACTTCTGAGGGCTGATTTTTCCCCTTATTTTTTGCATGTGGGGGTGTTCCTCATTGTGCGGGCCATGCGCCCGTCGGTCCCTCTTTTCTTCAACTTCTTTGCATTGTTACTGGTGAACCGCATATCCAATTTTGGAGTTCTTGTAGTCTATTTTATAGAGATTAAGAAGAAAGATATAATGGTACTACCCTTGGAGGCTTATTCTTCTCGGATCATTCTAAGAACTTGGTCCAAACTTCTGATTCACAATTCATCCCCTTCTTTGTCTTCCTTCTTTGACCCTTCTATTTTCTACCACGTTTTGAGTCTTGGCCTTCAATATTCTACCATCCTTGCAAATGGCCTTCACTAAACCACTCCAATTTGCTTAAGATAAATCTACAAATTAATATCACAAAAAGGAATCTAGATGCTTGTAAGGACCAAACATCCATTAGACTGAAAATATGGTCCAAAATGAAGGATAGACTACCTAAATATAGCAATATAACAAGAAAAATATGACAAAAGAGATTAAATGCTTCAGAAAAGACATGCATTTGACGTGTCATCAAATCCCTGACATTTAAACCTTTACTTGTCATTGAGTAACCAAGAACAGGCAAAGGCCTAAGTGTAAAATAGCATGCAAAGGTTTTCCCAAACCACCCAAAATCTTATTTATAGATTACCTGAGCCCCAAGACATAAGAATCTCTCACACTCTCACATACCAAAGCCTATGATAATCTGAACAACCATCATACCAATAAATGGTGATGTACAAAATACAAGTGTAAAACTAACTTACTCTACCAACGAAGCTACCAAATCGACAAACTAAGAGAAGCATAGAATGTTTAAATTTCTCTCATTTTGACTAAGAACCCTCTCGAGTTTTCATCCAAACTTCACAATTTTTTTATTGCTCATCCTCGCCTTATTTCTCACCATTTGGCCGCTCATTTTTGCATAGGTTTCCCTTTTGGGATTTCAACCTATTCAGGCGTCCCAATTTTGACTAAGTTTCCCTCTCAAGTTTTGAACTTAGCGGGATGTTTTTGAACAAAACAAATCAAAGTAGAGCATATGCACACTACAATACAATACAATGAGATTTGTTTCTCTCCCCCGCACTTCAAACACACATTGTCCTCAATGTGAAGAAAATGACAAGATAAAGAAATAACAGAGCGTAGCAATGCTCACTCCTCAATGAATGTTTTCCCCTACATGTTCTCGAACTCCATCCAATATGTAACCTTGAGCCATCCAATACAAATATACAACTATGCAAGTCTCGATCAACACCCAACAACTAGTAGTACTCTTAGATGGTGGTTTTGATTGGGGGGGTTATAGTGGTGGATTGTGGTAGTATGTTTGTGGTTTTAGTTAAGGGTTTGAGGACATGTTTGAGAAAAAATTCAACAAAATAAAAACTTTAGTCTAACTTAAAAGTTGTGGTTGCTTCCAGAGCGGTTCCATAAATTTAAGGTCGTTGGAACGACCCTAATGTTATCCATATAAAGGATTGAAACCCCTCATCATGAGTATCCAAAAGTAGAGAGGTGGGGGTGAAAATCTTCCAAGAATTTTAACCAATGGAAGCAATGAGCTATTACTCCAATGCTCGGATGGGTCTGAAAACAATAGCTCCCTTATCGTTCAAATAGATGATGGATCGGGCTTTGGCCAAGTGAGAGGCCAAGGAACGGGTGACCGAGTCAGTAGGCTAGTTGGCAATTTCCATGACCGAGGATGGTATAGAAATGGTGCAGCCGATGAATAACAAGAATCAGGGCCTAATGTATGTGGATCTCGCAGTGAACGGGAAACCCTTATGGGTCATGGTTGTCACAGGAGCTTCGCACAACTACTTGGCTAAATCTGAAGTCGAACGTCTAGGTCTCGTGTTGGAGGGATCAACTGGCAGGGTGAAAGAGGTTAATTCCTCAGCATAACCAATTATGGAGGTGGCACGCACGTGTAATATCACGATTGACACGTTTGTGGGCCAAAACAGTTTCCATACCGTGAAGATGGATGACTTCAAGCTCATCCTCGGCTTGGACTTCTTGCTGGATGCACATATTGCAATATATCCTTACGGGAACACGTTGATCGTAATGGGCGATAACCTATGTATAATTCATGCGCTACCTGAAAGGTTTGAGGAGAAATGTATTTAGGTCATGCAGTTCAAGAAGGGACTAGGATAGAATATGGAGAGCTTTCTGGCCCACCTATGTTAGGAAGAGTTGAGGGACAATTAGGACCGATAGATCCCTTGGTAAAATGGCTGCTAAGAGAGTTTCTAGATGTGATGCCTGATCAGTTTCCCAATAGACTTATTCCTAAGCAGGAAGTAGACCATAAGATTAAGTTGATCCTTGGAGTGATATCACCGACTTGTGCGCCCTACGGGATGACACAACTAGATCTTGCAAAGTTGAGGAAACAGTTCACAGGGATGTTAGAAGGTGGGATTATTGTGCTAGAAAAATCCCTTTTTGGAGCATCAGTTTTGTTCCAGAAGAAACATGATGGGTCATTGCGGTTCTGCGTGGACTACATGACGCTTAACAAAATCATGGTAAAAAATCATAACTTGATACCCTTGATCGATTATTTGTTTGATCAACTATGTCATTCAAACTTCTACAAAAAGATCTATCTGTGGTCGGGGCACTAGCAGGTTCTGGCTGGTCAAGGAGGGAGATGAGTACAAAACCACATGTGTGATGCACTAAGAGGCCTTCGAGTTCAAGGTGATGTCGTTAGACCAGACCAACGCTCCAGCTACGTTTTGTACTTTCATGAACCAAGTGCTGAGAGACTTATTGGACCGGTTCGTGGTATTGTACATGAATGATATAGTGGTCTACAACAATACCTTTGCGGAACACCTTTGGAACTTACGACATGTACTTGTAAGGTTGCGGGAGAACATGTTGTATGCTAAGCCCTTGAAGTTCTTTTTTGCACAGAAAAGGATAGACATTTTTAGGACATATTATTGAGCCTGGCAAGATAAGGATGGATCTCAAGAAGACAGAGGCAATCAAGCAGTCAAGGTCTCCAAGCAGTGTTCCGGTACTTCGGTTGTTTCTTGGCTTGGACAAATACTATTGATGTTTGATGAAGGATTATTCCAGGGCACACGTGCCACTCACGAAGTTTCTCAAGAAGGATAAGGCATAGAAGTTGGATGATCCGTACCCACAGTCGTTCGAAAGGCTGAAGAAAACCTTGTCCACAGATCCATTATTGGCATTGCTCGATCTTTCTAAGTCTTTTAAAGTTCTTAAGGATGACTCAGACTTTACGCTTGGAGGGGTGTTAATGCAGGATAGCCACCCGATAGCCTATGAGATCGGGAAGCTAAGTGGTGTTGAAATGTGGTACTGGGCATACTAGAAGGAACTACTGGAGATTGTCCTTTGCCTATATCTTTGGAGACACTATTTGTTCGGTGTGTCGTTCATTGTTGGAACGGAAAACACGGTTGTGAGCCACTTCTTAATGGAGCCCAAGCTAAATAGTCAGCAAGCCAGGTGCCAGGAACTATTTCCAGAGTTTGATTTCACCCTGGAGTACCGAACGTGAAGAATGAACCATGTCGTGAATGCCCTGAGTCGGCAAGGCTAGTTGGTAGCAGTTCACTATTTAATCACGAGGCATGGAAGCAAAGTTTCAACAGGGATCAGAGATCTGATAGGGAAGAACTTGGCAGCTGATGAAGCTTCTGCTCAATTAATTGACTTGGCTAAAAAAAGGTAAAGCTAAGTAGTTTTAGCTTGACGGCGGTCTCTTGTACGCGTGGAAACACTGAATATACGTTCCTAAGGGCGGGGAGCTGAGGAAGACCATTCTTAAGGAGTGTCACAACACGGAGTGGGTGGAACATCCTGGGATGGAGCGGATCCTAGCTGGGTATTACTGTCCTTCTATGGAGAATGGCGTGGACTAGTTTGTTCGAATTTATCTAATCTGCTAGCAGGATAAGCCAGACCATCAGAAGAAGAGAGGGCTATTGGAACCTCTATCGGTTCTCACTCGTCCATGGGAGAGTGTCTACACTACATCACTGGGTTTTCGAAAGTTGGAGACTTTGCAACAATCATGTGATAGTGGATCGGTTCTTAAAGTATACCACATTTATTTTGCTCGCCAATACATTTTGACGGAAGAGACAACTTAGATGTTTTTAAAGCAAATTTCTAACTACTAGGGACTACCTAGGGATATTGTCAGCGGTAGCGACACTCACTTTACTGGCTACTTTTGGACCGAGCTCTTGAAGATCCTCGGGTTAAAACGGAACATGAACAACACGGCGTATCCAGAATCAGATAGATAAACCTAGCGGTTCAACGGTATGTTGGAGGAGTACCTTTGACACTTTTTGACTGCCAAGCAGAAGGAATTGATGAAATTGTTGGATGTAGCCCAGTTATGCTTAAATTCCCAAAAGAGCTATTTAAACAAGAAGAGACCTTTTGAGATTGTCACTGGGCAGCAACCCTTGCCACCCACAACGGTGGATCTTACTGTGCAATCCAAAGTCCCTAGGGCCAAGAGTTTCTCAGGGGAGTGGAAGAAGAACGTAGCCATTACCAAGAGCGTCCTCAAGAAGGTGTTTTCACATATGAAGAAACACGCAGACAAGAACCATCGTTTCGTGGAGTTCCAAGTTGGGGGCTGATTGTTGGTGACAGTTCCTAGCCAGCACCAAAGAAAAGCCATTCGTAACAGGGATGCTTGACTCATATGGAAATTCATTGAACCTGTGATGATCATTAAGAGAGTTGGAAAGGTAGCTTACAAGATGGACGCCCCCTGACTGGTGGAAAACCCATCTGGTGCTTCATATAAGCCTCTTAAAACAATATCATGAGTTCACTGACGATCTTGGAAGGGGTGAACCGTAGAGGGCAGAGTTCGACATCCCAGCTCAAGGGAAAATAATTGCGGAAAGCATTCTCCAAGTTCGAGATGTCCACTGGGCACATAAAAACCAAAAAGTGTACTTGGTCAAGTGGCAGACATGTAACGCAAAGACAACACATGGAAGTTGGCTAAGAACCTTCGGGTATTCCAGCCTCTTATTGATGCTTCTGGAAGCAGGTCTTGCTAGCTCGATAGGAAATGTAGTTGAAGAAGGAGAATGAGATGTGTGATCATCAAGATGCTACAATGCAAGTACTGGTTAGGCTATTTTCTCAATATTCTGCATATAGTAAAAGGTGAAATCTGTAAAATTTGGTAGTGACTACATGTTGAATGGTTATGGAGCTTTTCAGATGCTTATGTTGCTTAAACCTAAGCATCTGAAAACATAAAAGGAAAGATGCTTGATAAAATTACAATGATAAACAACAATTGGTTAATGCCGTATTCCCTCATTTAGTCGTCATGAACATATTCATACCAATAGCAGTAACAAATTCATGCTAACGTTGTTTTTGTAGGTTCTGCGGCAACCATCCTTCAAGATCCTACCAAAAATGGATTCCCTGCACCATAGACCCTTTTCTGTAATACTCATTCTCTTTGTTTTGTTCTGGTTTTCTCTTTCAATATCGATAGTAAAAATTTCATAGAGAAACCATTGATATGAACGGTTGAAAGGTAGAGAGAAAAGCTCTGAATTCTGTTATGATCATCACACAAACCATATGTTCCAACTACTTTACAAAGAGAGGAAAGATCCTCTTTTATACAGCAAATGAAAAACAGAAACCAAACCAACTAACTAACCGACTTGAACTGGCGGGAAAACTAACCAAACTTTTAACTAAACAAAACGACACCATTAGTTGCGTTTTACATGAAACGACAAGTGAACGGTGCGTTTCATCAAGGCGCCAACTTCTGAAACCACCGACTTACTTCAGAAACCAGAGATCAGTTTCTGATGATCAACTTCTGATCACTATTTCTTCAGATAGTAATACTGAATTGTTTGCTAGTAGTTTGGTGCTCGAAGATAATCTCGAAAGTCATGTAGCCAAGTTCCCGCTCCACAAACAAACACTATCTTTGTCCCTTCAACCTTACTACCAAATGGGAATCAATGCCGGCACTGAAACACGAGAAGAAGTAGTAGTTAGCTCAGAGCTGAAGCGTCAATCCCTCCACCATTCAACTGTCTCCCACCTGTTCAGTTTGATCCATAAAATAAAGGCAATTCACGCATCCTCCTGCCCTGACATTCAGCATTCTTTCACAATTCCAGATGCATGTGCCCGTTGGACCAACCAACAAATCAACCAGTTTCGTATCCACGTGATATTCTATCTATCAATTCAGCTACATTTTGTTCTGCATTGTTACTTAAATTCATCGTGTGTTGATTGTAGGAACGTTCCGTTTCAGGAAAAACATACTCGGCAGCACACTTCCCTTCTTGGTAACATGCAACAATTTGGCATCTTAGATGACTCTGGTGCATATTTGCAGCCTGCTGTTGTGGAATTTGGAGCTGGGAGATGATATCTCACCCAAATGCTTGCGGATTGTTATGCCGCTAACAAAGTTGTATTGGTCGAGCGCAAGTCTTACAAGCTTAAGGTTTACCTACTCGACATTCTTTCTTTCTTCTGATTTTACTTGAAACCTCTATCCATCACTACTTATCTCTTGTTTCTGTACTACTCCTAGGCTGATCGAAGTTTGCGACAGATACACAACTTGAGTCTTGACCACCTCAGGATTGATAGTAAGGTTTTCCATTTTTATTGTCCAATTTTCCATGTCGTGTGTTAATTCCATAAAAAAGAACTTTTATGTTGGTAAAGATCATGGTGGAGATGTGCTGATTTTAAGAAGATTCTAGCTGCTCTCACAACTGGTCAGGAAATCTCCATTTTTGTGAAGGAACATTTCCTGATAATTGTCTAGAATGGTCAAGTTATGCTGACTCTTATTGTGCTATCTTCTTGACATATTTAATGGTGTGTGAAATAGGTGCTATTGGAATTTCAATTGCTAATCCAACAGATCTAATGAAACCTCGGCTTCAAGCTGAGGGTAAGTTGCCACCTGGCGTGCCTAGGCGATATTCGGGTGTAGTAAATGCTTATGGTACCATTGTGAGCAGGTAATGAGTTATGGTCTTTAAGATGCACCTTGGGAAATTGAATCCTTAGTTGAATCTTTAACTAGTTTGGCCGAATCTGATTTCCAAACTTCAGGAAGGCGTTAGAGCTCTGTGGACTAGACTTAGGCCTAACATTGCGCGAAATGCTATAATTAATGCCGGTGAATTAGCCAGTTATGATCAAGTGAAAGAGGTTGGTTATAAGAAGTAGTTTATAGCTAAATTTTCCTTTAATTGCTGCATGTATGTTTTAATTACCTCTTATAATTTGTTATGCAGACAATTTTGAAGATTCTGGATTCTCAGAAAATGACCTTACTCACCTTTTATCTGGTCTTGAAGCTGGTTTTTTCGCCATCTGTATTGGTTCGCCAGTTGATGTGGTATGTGTTCTCTCTGAGCTTTTTCAATTTTTAGACAAAACTAATAGCTCCCGTGCTTTCGTTAGTAACATGTCTTGTGGTCAATGATACAGGTTAAGTCCAGAATGATGG
>JAULKK010154281.1:0-16639 GCA_032355705.1 Rubia peregrina | reverse complement strand
CTTCAAAATAAGGTCTTCAAAAGTTCCCCAGATTACCTTGTCTCACGGGATTCTTATTAAAAGTGATAAGAGCGATAGAGTTACTCTTAACCCTAATAATATAATACCAAGGTAAAATAGGATATGACAAGCATAAATGCATGTCAAAATGACATCAAAATATACTAAAATCATTAGTTAATATGAACACATCATATCATATCATTTGCGGAGAATTATAAAAAACTGTAAATTATTAGAAAAACATACCAGAGGTGGGCTCAAGATTACCCCATCCAAACTTCTTCTTTTCTTCTAAAATTTGATTCAAGCAGCATCCTCAAATTTTACGTGACAAAATAAAGAATTCTTCTATGAACCTGCAAAACATATAACTCCACAAAAGAATGTATTAAAAACAAACTTCAAGTCATGTATTGTATCATCCTACAATATGAAATGCACAAAATATCCCTGAGAATAGTGTGCTTTCGGGATACCCTATAATTTGTCACTTAAACCATATTCTATGAGCAGGGAAGTGCTGTAATGTACCTTTTACTACTTCCTCTATTACGTAACCATCACGAGCAGCATATTCTCTGAACTCTGGAGCCTCGTACACACTACTTCCCACAGAAAAAATAATAGGCATTGGAACGATTCAACGATGTACCTTTGCTATGCCAAATCCAAGTAACGTTCCATTGTAATACTGAAAATGAACATTTTTGGGAAAGACACGCATAGAATTTGCATGAAATTCACACTACGACTATATTATAACTTCTAGCTCTTACATTGTATATCTGATGTCTCAAAATACTCGTAGAATCCTCGTCTCCCGTTAGCCTGTAAAAATGCCAAGCCACGAGCTGCTCCAAGTAATATCTTCCAGTCTTGTTTCCATGGAAAGAGACTTGTTGGCAGTAGCCCCCTTCAAAAGATATTAAAGTGCCTCAATTTTGGGGTCAGCAAGATAGATCTTCCTATAGACAGGAGGAAACTTCTCCTTGGAAAAATCATTAAAATCTTCCTTTCTTTTGCTCGAAAAGCCCAAAATACTCAGTTTCTCCCCCTCCTTCATTCATTTATCAATTGGAGGAGCGGGAGACTCTTTATTTTTAATCTCTCCTATTTGCTTTTCTAGTTTTAAAGTAAAGGGATACGTCCCCTCTTAAAAGAATGTACGGTGTAGGTTTCAGAGTGGTTTCAATTAGAACTGAAACCGAACTGAAATCGCAAAACTCCCATAATGGAGGTCCGAGCTGACTGCTATTTTTGCAGAGAGCCCTGTGATGGCTAGTCCCGCACGCCATTTTCTCGGTCCAAGGCTGCCATATGCCGGCCTGTATTTGGGCCACGTGGCAGTAGGTCCCCCTTTTAAATATTTTTTTTGCTGAATGGGACACGTGTTCCAACTATTTTTTTTAAAAAAATAACTGGATTTTAAATATTAAAAATTAATTTCTGAGACCATTTAAAAATTGAGTAAATTTTAAAAAAATAAAAATAAATTCTAAATTTTATTTTAAAAAAATAAAAATTAAATTTTGGTTCTTTTTAACAATCAAAATTACATTATTTTAAAAAAGGTTATGGTTCTTTTTAATTCTTGCTCATAAAGTATTTTTGAAAAATTGAAATTAATATTAAATTCTAAATTTTAAAAAATGAAATTCAATTTAAAAATTACAAATGTATTATTAAATTTCACATTTATTTTATTTTGGGTAGAAAATTTTATTAAAATTGAATATTGAAGGTAAAATTAAGTAGTAGGATAGAGAGAATCAATTGGGGTCCATTGAGTGGTTTCAATTATTTTGGAGAAAAAATGGAGTGGTTTCTTTGTGGTTTCAGTTGCTGAGGTGGAAGGGAGAGATTGATAATTTAATTAACGAAAACCACAAGGGCGGTCTCATAGCGGTTTTACCATTGCACATGGTCTAAATATTCAATCTCTCTTCCAATTCATCAATAAAACAAAAATAAACCACACCATTTTTCTCTCCACATTGGTTGAAACCACTTGGTAACCCTTATTTAATTTTCTCTATTCTATTCATTAATTTTACCTTCAATATTTAACTGAAATAAATTTAACTACCAAAATAAATTGAAAAATGAAATTAATAATATACTTGTAATTTTTAATTGAATTTCATTTTATAAATTTAATATTTAAAATTAAATTTTTTAAAATTATTTTATGAAGTGGAATTATAAAAAAATATTTTTTAAAAAAGAATATAATGTAATTTCAATTTAAACAAATAATCACATGCGTTTGCAAAAATCGAAATTAATTTTTTTATTCTCTTTGTAAAAGCTACAATCGGAAATTCAATTATTTTTGAAATGCTACAATTGGAAATGGAAATTCTTTTTTTTTGTTGCAAACGCTACAATCGAAATTAAAAATCGAAATCTTTTTTTTTTTTGCAAACGCTACAATCGGAAAATTGTAATTTCACATGTTTGCAGTAGTTTTTCTGACCAGCCGAGTTTCATCTCGGTTCCAATTAAGGGAAGCCGGTGAGTGGTTCCAATTAATGGAAATTACTTTGAAACTCCCACTGTGGGGGTTTTGTGGTTTCAGTTCGATTTCAGTTCTAATTGAAATCACTTTGAAATTTTCACTGTACATGCTCTAACTAGAGTAGAATTTTTTAGTACTATAATTCCTTATGTAATTCTGATTTATTTATTCTTTCCACTAATACAGAATCATTTACGGAAAAAATCTATCATGGTAGCAGAGCAAGTTTTGATCCTAAACCTAAAATCCTATTTTTTAAAGTCGACCAACACTTCCTTTCTCATTTCCGGTGCCAATCTCCACCACCCATCTCCCCCTTTTTCTGATTCCCTCTCGACACAAATTCCAGCGTCTCCTTACTTTCAAATGGCCAATGAAAAACTCTCCTACAGCTACAGCACTCTGCTCTACATGATGACGATCAAATTCACATCACCGAATTATTTTCCGTGGAAGCGTCAAACAGGTTATGTTATAACACCAAGGTCTTTGGATTCGTTAATGGCACCAACTTGTGTCCTCACTGTCTGATTCCACCGCAAGCGACCATTTCGTCCGCCACCTCCTATTCACGGTGGTGTCTTCTCTTGGCGATACGAATTCTGATCCTCAAGAGGCCTATTTGAAGGTAAAAATAGAGTATGATCAGTGGATTGCAGAGGATCAACACGTCTGTAGTTTATTGTTCCCCTCTCTTACGATTGAAGCTCCTTTCGAGATTCCAGATTTCTCTACTTCAAAGGAGATCTAGGATAATATTTCTGCCACTTTTCGGAACAGTAGCACATCCACCATTCTTAGCCTTCTTTCATGTGCCCATGTATACATAAGATTGGTATTTTCATGAACTCTATCTCAAATTTAAGGATTTTTTTAGCAATTATCTGTTATGGATTCTCCTCTTACAAATGATGATCAAATTATTTGGGGTTTAACTGCTCCGAGTCCTGAGTTCAAAGATTTTTCTACTCCATTGATTAATGCTTCTCCTATGCCGTTATATACCGATGTTTTTTCTCGTGCCAAGAATGACGAGGCATTTTTGAAGAATTTACAGGACCATTCTGCCCCAGCATCAGGTCCAATAGCTTTCGTTGTTGGTGAACAGCCCTCAGCCAGCCGCACATTGGATCACACGACGGTGCGTGGGGTTCACGCACCACATTAGGTGACCGATTCGATGAACGGCGCGGCGGCATGAGCAGCTCTAGTCTGGCCAGTCCACAACTGGAGTTGGTTCTGGTTGTGGTCGTCCTCACTTTACTTGGTATGGTCGTTATGTCGCGACTTGCTACAAGATGTTGGCCTAGACTCTCGTTTAGTTTCTACCCATTTGGCTAAAAAATTCAGTCATCTCTACAGTTAGAGCCCTCTTCCCGCACCTCAGATTGGTATGTGGATTCCGACGTGACTAGTCAAATGGCGTCTTTGGCTTCTGGCTTAAAGAGTGTCACTACATATTCTGGTTAATGTTTCCATTGGTGATGGTGCTTCCATTCATATTTCTAATATTGGTGATTCTCGGATTTCTGATACTATATGATTATCTGATGTTCTTGTTGTGCCTGAGATTACTAAGAACTTGTTGTCTATTAGTATATTGACCAGAGATTTGAATGTGTTTATCACATTTGATTACCGAAACTTTGTAATTCAGAACAAAGTTTCCAAAGGAGTCATGGGAAAGGGCCACAATGAAGGTGGATGCTATATCTTGGATAAGGGAGAGACAACTCTTGTTTCCTTTTTGCAGAAGAATAAATGGCGAGTATCCTATGAGTTTTGGCATGCTCAGTTAGGTTATATGCCAACAATAGTGATTTCTAGTTTGCATAAGTCTGGTTTACTTTCCATTTCTTCTTCGTTGCCTAAACCGCATACATGTGCCCATTGTATTATGTTGAAAGGTCAATGGTTGGCGTTTGTTAAGAATACTAAACGTGTTGCGTATGTGCTTGATTTGGTACATTGTGATTTGTGGGGGCCCTCCCTGGTTTATTAGCAAACGGTTTTACTTATTATACCTTATTTGTGGATAATTTTTCTCATTTTACTTGGCTTTTCCAATTTGTCGTAAATTAGATTTTGTTGACACATATTTGCAGTTTGAGGAACTTGTCGAGAATCAATTCTCATCTAGAATCAATTCTCACCTAGAATCAAGGTATTTTAGAGTGATTGTGGCACAGAATTCCCAAACACTCGCTTTCGGTCCCATTTCACCTCCAAAGGCATTCATCATCAAGTTTCTTGCTCATACACTCTGGAGAAAAATGGGTGAGCGGAACGCAAACACTAACACATTGCTGAAATGGGTCTCACGATGCTCTTTCATTTGTAGCTCCCCCTTTCTCATTGGGATAATGTTTTTGCCACAACCGTATACACCATCAACCGTCTACCTACTCTAGTTTTACAAGGTGCTACTCCTTATGAGCTGCTATGCAATCGAGATCTTAGGATCTCCACCTTTCATCCATTTGGCTATCGGGTTTTCCCATATGTTTTCCCATTTTCCAATCACAAGTCATTTCCCCGGAGTTTCCCTTGAGTGTTTCTCAGCTATATCTCACAGTAAAAATATTTTTGGTGCCTTAACCCTACTATTGGCAAAGTATATGTCACTCTTCATGCACGTTTTGATGAGACTTGTTTCCATTTTTTCTCTTTCATAACCTCGATGACTGGTTCTTCTCTTTCGATACTAGACGTTTCTGCCTTTATTAATCCAGATGGTGATGATTCCTCTTTTATGACTTCGACTCCTCAGCCTACTCTGGCACCTTGCTCCATATGTTCCACAGATTTGGACCCCCCTGCAGTCGGTCGGCCCCACCAATTTCACTGGCGGCCAGTCCTACGGCTTCTCCGTCCACCTTGGCCGAAGAACCTCCTGCGGTTTCTCTACCTAGGACCCGTCCTCATCGGATGACCACTCGGTCGATGACTGGTGCCATCCATCGCAAAGATTATTCTGACATTGTTACTCATGTTCTTCTGGCTACTTTGATTGCTCAGATTGATCCTACAGATTATCGCTTGGATCTACATGATCTAGTCTGGGTTTCAGTTATGGATGATGAGATAGCGGCTCTTTGTGGACAGCACACTTGGGAATTGGTTCTACGGACATCAGATGTCAACATTGTTGGCTCCATATGAGTATATCAGCTAAAGTTCATCTCGATGGCACGGTCAATCGCTATAAGGCCTGTTTCCTAGCTCAAGGTTTCTCTCAGATCCTTGATTTATAATATGATCACACCCGCAGCCCCGTGGTCAAAGCCTCCACCATTCAGACAGTTCTTGCTATCATCACCATGCGCTCCTGGCCCCTACATTAGCTGGTTGTCAAGAACGTCTTTCTCAATGACGTGCTCAAGACTCTGGTTTATATGGTGCAACTAGTTGGTTACAAGGATAAAATTTATCCTAATTATGTATTTTTCTTATGGAAGGCCATTCATGGTCTCAAGCAAGCACCTCGAGCATGGTTTCGGCGCTTCAGCACCTACTTGGTTCAACTTAATTTTCAGTGTAGCTCGGCTAAAACTTCTCTTTTTGTTCTGTCTCAGAGATCATCATTACTATACTTGTTGGTTTATGTCGACGAAATCATTATTACAGGTAACGATTCAACTCTTCTTTGGCAGTTCATTGATCACACACACATCGGGAGTTGGCTTTTGTGTTTGTTGTTTGAGGTATACCCGCACATTGGTTTTTTACCTCTAAAGGACTTGGGTGTTCTTCATTACTTTCTTGGCTTGGAAATATCACCCACTCTTTCGGACTTACTTCTTGGCTAAGCTAAGTACGCCAGAGACATTCTTACTCTTGCTGGGATATCTGATGCTACTCCAGTTTCAGACCATTTGTGCCTGGTTCTCAGGGTAGTCATCCATTCCAGAATCCAACACTCTATCGTTATCTAGTCGGGCCTCTCAGGTATTTGGAAATTACTCTTCTTGATTTTTCCTTTGTGGTCAACACAGTTAGTTAGTATCTTCAGGACCTGGAGATGATCATTTTGCTGCAATTACTCAGATTCTCCATTGTGTTTGAGTTTGGTTTATCTTTTCGTTCTATCAGTTCTTCCAAGGTCTTGGGCTACTCTGATGCTGACTAGGACCGCTGTCTTGAGACTCGCCGCTCCACTTATGATTATGCTATTTTTCTTGGTGGAAACCTCATTTCTTAGAGTGGCAAGCATCCAACTGTTTCTCGTTCCAACACTGAGCCTTAGTATTGGGCCCTTTCCAACACGACTTTCAAGGTTGTTTGGCTGACTCATCTTTTGTGAGATCTTCGTGTTCAATGTTTTGTTCTCCAATTCTGTTATGTGATAACAATAGTGCAATTTTCTTGGCTCAGAATCTAGTTGCTCACAAGCAGGCGAAACACATCGACATCGACTATCATTTTGTTCAAGAGTTAGTTGCATCTGGAAAGCTGCATGTTGCTCATGTTCCTACTTCCCTTCAAATTGTGGACATCTTCACCAAGGGTCTCTCTCATCCGTTATTTAAGTTCTTCATATTCCAGCTTTGTGTCTCTGAGCATCTGACACTTCGCTTGAGGAGAAGGGGTGTTAGAATTAGTCAACTCGATGACTAGATTAGGATTAGACTGATGACTAGACTAGAGTTATTTTAGTACTATGCTTCTTTATGTAATTCCGTTCTATTTATTCTTTCCAGTAATACAAAAATAATTTATGAGAAAACATTCTGTCACCGTCATTCGATGATGGGGTCTTTCTTGTTCATATTTTGACAAGTAAGGTGTTACACACTAGTGGAAAAAGGTCTATTAAAAGAAATAATCAAAGACAACTCCTTTGAAAATTTGAGGAAATGCCTTCGTGAGAAGATTATAAATTCGAAGATGTTTCCCCGAGTCTCCCCTTTATTTTAAAGATGGTTCGAAACTCATTGAAAGTTGTTCGGACATTGTTTAAAGATGATTTTTTATTGTAGAGCCGCCTTTAATGGTTTGCTTTTGTTAGGTGGTTCGGTCCACTATATAAATCTTATAGGTTTTTCTCATCCCTTATAGTTTTTTTTACTAAAAATCAAAGTACCCTCCTCCTACCTTCGAGCAGATCCACCGTCCTCTTCAGCCTTCCTCCTGACCCATCGCCACCAGTCGCCTCCACTCACCTTCACTTCATAGCTACCAAATTCTCACCTCTTCTCAACCTATTGCTACCGAGAGTCTCCACCTTGGACGCTTTGTCGTCGCCATTATGAAACCCTCACGCCCCTCATGAAGTTCCGTTGCCTCCAACTCTTCCATCGCCTTCGCCATTCTCTAAACCCGGGCCAGAGGAATCTCTTTGGATTTGGGTTGGTAAGTTGTTAGGATGATTAATTAAGGTTTGAGGTCTATAAGCTCTTTGGTGTGTGATTTGAGATTAATGATGTGTTTTTGATGGTGTGGTCTTGTTGTATTCTCTGCATCAAGGCTACCGAAAACATTTAGTTTCCGACAGCTTTTTATTTAGAACCTCATATACTAGTATCGAATTTGAAACTGAATTCGGACCCTAATTAGTAAGATAATTAAAGATGGAGTAAGATAAAGCACCTGAAATATGCCTTATGTAATATGGTAAAACCACATTTTACTACCCCTCTTGCTACTTGCATACACCAAATTATTAACCTTAATGTATCTTTTCCTATGACCTTTAAGTTATAGATATTGAACTTTTCTTAGTTTAACCACTTCTATTTAAAAATCCTGATCATGGGGCCGGTTGAATATCCATAGTATATATTAAAAGAGGTCATTCTTGCCACATGACATTCATACATAATTCCACATCAAATTCAAAAAATTAATTGAAAATGTAATATCTTTTAAAGTCAAGTCCCCATTTTCATTGCAGATGTGAAACCCCGACTATAATTAGACCAATAAATAAAATATAATACCAATAAAAATTTTGTTATCTCAATCGAACCTTTTAATATCACTCAAATTGAATAAAAATAATTATTTATACATAACACACAAAATGTTTATTAATAAACAAACTAATTGAATAGAAATGAACGTAGTGTTAATTTTAAAATATAAGTAAGGATTTTTTTATATTATAACTAGATGTACAAACAGAATAATCATAAATAAAATATGAAGAAAGAATACTAAATAAATTTCTAGCACATTTCTTATCACTTTATACGCGAATGATATGACCACTTATATTTAAATCATATTACTTATTTTGTAAATAATAGAAACAATTTACATGCTTTACATTCTTCCTCTTTTTAATTTTTATTGTATGATTTTTAAGAAAACTTATACTCATGAAATTGAGTATATATGTATATTTAAGTAAGAAAAAATAATAATTATTACAAAAATGTACATAAAATTAAACATAGATTAAAATTTTGAATAATAATAACAAATTAAAAATAAAAATTTAATTGAAAAGTTTTGTGTATGTGAGGCCTGAAATGCACAATGCATCAAATTGTCAAGAAATATCATTTCAAACGTGCCAAATTCCAATACCAAATTCCAATACAAAATCATTTACGTAGACTCGTCTACGCCTACTTCAAATCCAATTCAAAGTACTTCATCATCAAATACAAATCCATCTTCCAAATTTAAACTCAAAACTCATATGAATTTATAACAAAATGATTTGATATATGTTATAAATATCCACCCCAAATTAGATTAGAGTATATGATATAATTTTATCATTAAAAATAAAATAAAAAGTGGCGGAAAAACTCAACGAGGTATGGATCTATATTATACAAGATATTAATGTGACATGCATAAACAATCCTCATCAAACTTAAGATCTTGCAACCTCAAATGTGACATGCAATATAATTCAAATCAAATTTCATATTAAAAATAAGATTTAAATAATATATATATATATACACACATTGATTAGTTGGTATATCATTGAAGTGTTTTTGCCTTATATTTTAAGAATATGAGAGATAATTCCAATATTGAAAAATAATATTTTGGAATTTAAAAAGTATATTTAGTATAAAAAAATTAATAACAAGTAAAATCTTGATATTATAGAACCCAAGAACTACATGCATGTTTATAATATTACCATCCGTGGATGGATATAAGAGTTTCTCTTTAAATATTTTAAAATTTGTGAAAAGTTATGGTCGTTTAATATAATTCTTATCAAATTTAATATTTTCTAACTTAAAATGTTACATGCAATACAATCCTTATTATTTTTATCTTATTAAGATTTTCTTACTTAAAATGTTACATGCATAACAATCCCAACTGATTACTTAAGGTTAGAAACCCCATTTTAGATATTTACATATCTATATTGAAATAATATTTATGCATAATTTCCCTTTATTTGATTTAATTCAAGCGATCATTCTAATTTTGAAAACTAGTTAAAAAATATTCATGTAAAAAATTGATAACATGGAAGTAATTAAAATATTTGAAATAGGTTCTATACAAATACATCTATTGTTAGAAATCCATAACATGCAATAACATTTTAATCTAATTTTAATATCGGAAATAATATTTTATATAAATAAATATTAAAGAAATAAAATTCTTTTCAAATGACATGCAAGATCATTTTGCGCAAATCTATTATTGGAAATAAAATTTTGGAAAAATACATACTTAATTTGAGATCATATTTATGATTAGTCATTTATTGACCAAAAATCTTAACATTGTTTGTAATAGAAAATATCGTATGAAAGTATAACCCTAGATTGGAGTGATATCAGCATATTAAAATTTGTTGTCAAATTCATAACATGCAAGATGGTTTTATGAATGAAAATAAAATTTATAATTATCATCCCTTAATAATTTATAACACAATATAATTCTAATATTCATAATAGGATTTTATAAAAATTCATATTGAAATTGGATTAAAATATTAAAATATTGACCAAAGATTCACTGTCTTAACATTCATTTTGTTAGACATGTCCACTATAATTCTCAATCCAAGGAAAACTAGATATTAATTTTAATTAGATCCTTTACATACAAGTATGAATCAAATTTACAAATGAATAGTTAATTTAGATAAATCTTGTATTGTTGCATTCAAAATACAAAATTATTTACAAAGATAATGTACAATCAAAATCAAAATCTTAATTATTTGATTTAAACTTTAAACAAAGTAAATGAAGAACGATCTTATGTATAAAAATTAATAATATATAAATACATCTCTTTTCATCATTATATAAATATGGATATCCAACACAAAACTCAATTACAATACCTATCAACTTTATGGACTATAAAATTATTTAAATTAGAAAAGTGTTTAAAAAGAGGAAATCCTCTACTTAAAATTTTAAGTGATTACTTTAAAATTATATATTGCTAATGACTTGTAATCTAGAAATAAGAGATTAAAATGAAAACATTTTTTAAATATGTATTTGAGTCTAATAAGTGTACTATATTAACAAAATTAAACACACCCAAGAGAATCAAACTAATTCACGAGGATTTTGAGCCAATCTAAGGTGAGTGTTTCATCGCTTGCATAAATTGAATCTAACAGAATATTAGCATGCTATGTATGATTGTTTGATTTGAATTTGCTTCTCTAATAAATCATGTCATGCATATTATGTCACATGTTATATTATGTAGTTTTAACTTGAACTTGATATGAAGAGGATGATGTGTGCTTTATCGCATCAAACTCAACTGGATTGATCTACGTGTATGACCGACTTGTACTTCATCTTTTCGGGTCTATTTGATTGCTTGCTCTTTGCTACTTGAATTGAACTTGTTCTTGATAAATTCGGGGTCCCCGCCGTGATTGTAGTTCGGTCAAAATCGACGGGGACGGCAAGGGCCGGACCGTACGACTAGACCGTCTACACGCGGTGTTCGGTATGCTAGCATTACCAATTGTTACTTGATACGAACTTGTAAGTGTACATGTGTGGGGGCGTGGCTGACGAGAAGTGATATTGAACATGTGGCCTTCGGCAATCTTGAAAGTGAAATATTTTCGGTCTATGCTTAATTAGATAGTCATAGTATCCATATAGGGGCTTAACTACGACTAGGTATAACCGCCAGTATCCTTTTATTATGTGTTAGGACTTATGTGCTTATTTGTAATTATGTGGTCATTAAATTCAAACTTGGTAATTATTTGCGATGAACCTCACTGAGCAAATGAGCTCACCCTAGTTTAAATAAACCCAACAGGTACGTTGGATGTACAAGAGTGAACGACAGTTAACGCGAGTGAAGCCTTTACTTCTTTTGAGTTAGGATCCAAAATAACTGTAACAATATGTAGTCATTAAACTTTTAATATTATCCAAGTAGCATTGTAAAACCTAAAATTTCCATTGGATTGTAAATTTATCATGTAATAGTTACTTAAGATTTGAGGTTAAAAATTGTATCATGCTTCCGCATAATTGTACTGCTCGATTCTTCACATATGAGATACCCGGCTTTAAGTTGGGCTCTCGATAACACGCCATTACCCGACCCAATACTTGCTATTAAGCGAGGCGGTCGAGGTGGGGGGTGTTACATTGAGCGGTGGAGGCTGAATTACTAGGGTTGCACGGTGGTGATGGGGGTTAAATGGTGGAGGCTAAGCGACTAGGGTTAAGCAGTGAGGTTGATTTGTAGTGGGGTGGGGGGGACTAAGCGGCTAGGGTTGAGTGGATAGGGTTGGGCGGCGGCGAAGGTGTTGGTGGGGTGGGGGCTGAGTGGCTAAGGTTTTGGTGGTGGGAGGCTGAGTGGTGGGGGCCGAGCGACGGCGGGGGGTTGAGTGGCTTGGGTTTTTGGCGGTTAGAGGCTGAGCAGATCGAGCTAGGATTTTTGGTGGTAGGGGATGAGCGGCGGATGTAGGGTTTTAGGTGGTGGCGGCGGCGGTTCTAGGCCGTGGGCGGAGCGGTTGAGGAATGAGGAAGTTTCTGGTTTGGCGACGGAGCAACGACGGAGGTGTGTTTGAAGAAAAAGAAGTGCATGGGTAAAATGGTCTTCAAATTTTCAGTTTTGAACTTAAGGGCATTTATGTATTTTCATGTTTGGTCAGTGACTGATTTTTTTAGTCAATGCTGGAATTGAGCAACATGGGTATAATTGCACAATTTTATAAAAACTTAGGGTTAGTTATGCATATTCAAATTTTACAGGCACTTTATCAAATTAATAGAGTCATTTATGCAATTTTTCCTAAAATAAAAAAATTTATTGGTTGATTGGAGGAGTTAAGTTTTAAAAATATATTCACTCATATACGATGCTTAGGTTATTGATTTATATATTTTTATGTGTATTTAATTTTAATGTTTTCATTTCATTTAGTATCATTATCATCCAAAAGTCTGTGTGTATTCCTGTATCTGTTTTCAATATATATATATATATATATATGTTCCAATTAAAATGGAGTAATTAAATTTTAATGCTAAATTGGATCAATTTAAATTATTTTATTCAATTATCATATCATGTAATATATCATTAAGTGTATTATTTCAGATTATTTAAATTATTATTTTAAAAAGTTATATGTGAATAAAGATATTGATAATTAAAGATAAATGCAGTTAATTTTAAAAGTTAAAATAATTTCAATTCTAATAAAACAGGAATTTTTTTTATATAAACAAGGTTACTAATCATGATTTTTTATATTAAAAATAAAATGGGGGCAAATTTTTCAGAGCAATAACATTATCTTCAGTTGACTAACCCTGAAAGTCAAAAAATCAACGCCAGAATAATATAATTAAAGTGAATTCATGTTATTTTAATTTTATTTATACTTTCATTCATTCAGTTTAGTTCAATGTAATTTTAAATCAATGTTGTTAAGCTTATTTTATTTACTACTTTTTATTTTCATCATAATTAAATTAAAGATTTTTTTTTGAAAACCAATCATCTTTCAATTGAAAGATTGGGTTGAGCTAAAATTATATTTAAAAAGTAAAAGGTTTTAGTTACAATATTAAAAATATATGCAAGTGTAGTAATTATAAGTTTGTGACCCGATTAATGCAAACCAAAAATTTTCTCTTGATTTTTTCTAATTTTACATTTAAACATTTCATTTTTTCCAGAGTAATCTCTTACTGAATTTAATTTAGAATCCATCTTTAAAAAATAGTTTTTCCATAATTTATGGAGTAATCTCTTATTGAATTTAATTTAAAATCCGTCGTTTGAAAAATAGTCTTCTCATAATTAAATTTACGAAAGGACCATTTTTAAAAGATGAATTATAAATTAAATTCAGCCAGAAATTACTTTGGGAAAAAATGATTTAAGAATCGATTACGTACCATCGAGTGAGTTTGAAGAATAGTGGTTCGTTTTAAAACGCAGAAAGAAACAGCAAAAATGTAACATCACCAGATTATTAATGGAGAAATGTAGATTAATTGAAGTCGCAAAATATCGCAAAATATCGCATGTGAAAAGTATTCGTTGTGACATACGTATATTACTCCCTCCATTCAATTTTCAATGACACACTTTTTAGCTTGTTTTCTCAAGATAAGTTTGACCATTAATAACTTTTGCTACGTATATTAATATCATGTAAAATTTTAGCTTTTGAAAAGTTCATGCTACGTATAATTCAAAAATTTCTCACATGATAATATTAATACTTATATATTACATCAAATTTATGATCACATGTGGCTTCAAAAAGTTGACTGAAAACTGTGTCAATATTAGCTGAACGAAAGGAGTACTAGAGCTAGTGCTCCAACCGAGCGTTACGTTTTAGTATCACTTTATATTACTCCTTCTGTCTCGGTTTAAATTTACCCATTACTATTTAGCATTATTATCTTGTAAAATTTGATCGATGTATGAACATTATATTATCGTATGCCATATTGTTTAATTTATCGTAACAAATCATTTTAAGCATTGATTTTATTTACTATTATTATGCGTAGATGAACACATAACAGCCAAACATATTGCTTGACAATGATTATTGTGTAATTTAGTTTGGGACAGAAGGAGTTTGTAATTTTTCTATAATTAATAATTAATATTAGGCATGAACAATTGGGAATTAGAAGTAAATATGTAAAAATAATAATATTATTTGATATTAATATTATTAAATATGTTTAAATTGAATGGGTATCTCGAGCATTCAGAATTGGTATTTTTGCGGTCCGAATTCAGAGCCGTTAAAATGTAAAATTTCCAATTCAGGTAGCGATCCTGAAAATGAAAAGGTACACAATTATTTTAAGTCAGAACAACAAATCGATGGACTGAATATTTTAAACACCTTTTATTATAATCATCCTGAGGTATTTTTCTCAATTTTATGAATAATTAATCTAAAATAAAAAATAATTTGTCAATAATAATAAGACTAAATTATTTTTTTGGTCCATTACATACCATCTTTTACCATCTTTTGATCTCTGACAGTAAAACCACATTTTTTAGTAACCCATAAATTCAAAGTAAAATTTTTTGTCTCCAAAACCAGATACCAGTTGGTTTTCAGGTAGTTTTCATCTTTTGGTCTCCAAACCGATATTATTTCCTATATGATTAGGGGTATTTTTATAATTTCACTTATAAAAAAATAATTTTTTTCATTTTCTTTTCATTTCCCATATCCCCGTCATTCCCCATTTCTTCTTCCACTCACTCCGCCACTACCCCTATTCTTCTTCCACTCCACCACCTGTCTCCGCCCACCACAACCACGCATACCGAACCATTCCTGACGCCGCTACCCTTTTTCTTATTCCACTCCGCCGTTAGCCCTCTTGTTACCCCATTTCTTCTTTCTGTTGGCGTTAAAGGGCTTCCTCAGCGAAGCAAATTGAGATTTCCCGCTCTTCGAGAATCAATTTTTCTGTGAAATTGGTAAACTCTAACCACATTTTGCCGTCAACGTGGCTGTAGCGGAGAAGATGAGTGGGGGCCGCGGAGGAACTTGAAGACTTTGTGGCCTCGGGGAACCCTAGCTGCTGGTGGAGCTTCCCGGTGTTGTCGAGTGGGAGCACACACAACTTCTTCCCGCGAAAATTGAGGCGGAGCAAATCTTCTCCCCGCGGCTGAGAAAATTGAGGAATGTCAATTAAAGGTTTCCATCGTCGGCTGGGATGGTGGAGGTCTGGGGTGGTTGCAGGGTGGGGGTGGTGAAAGGGGTTTGCACCGGTGGGGTCGATTCTGCGTTGGCTTTGAACGTGGTTAAGAAATAAGTGGTGGAGGATGTGTGGTGGAGGATGTGTGGTGGTACGGTTTGGGTATGTGCTTGTGAGTGGATTTCACGGCGGCGAAAAAGAGGCGCCACCACAAGAGCATAACGGCTGGCGGTGGTAGCTGGCTGCAGGAAGTGGTGGTGGTGGCGGCGGTGGAGGTGGCGGTGGTCGTGGCCGGAATCTGTAAGCAGAGTGGAAGAATAAAAGGGGTAGTGGCGGCGGAATCCGTTGGCGGAGTGGCAGGAATATGTTGGCGGAGTGGATGAAGAAATTTTTAATTATAAAATTACAAAAATACCCCTAACTATATCGAAAATAATACCGGATTACCGGAAACCAGCTGGAATCTGGTTATAGAGCCCGAAAATTTCACTTTGAATTTGTGGGTACTAAGAAATGTGATTTTGCTGTAAGGGATCAAAAGATAGTAAAAGATTGTATGTAGGGGACCAAAAACAATTTAGTCTAATAATGTTATAACATTATAAATATCAATCATGAAGTACCTCAAATAAAAGGATCGCAATAAATATTAAATTAATGTTACTGGTTGCAGTTTATCCATCACCCGGTTGTCCAAGGTCCACGTCGCCCCCTTCCCAACAAACTTTATGTGCGAAAATTTCACGGGAACCAATTAAATTAGAAGCTTGGAGCTCTCTTGATGCCAATTGTTGTTGAAACAGTCTTTTAATATTTACAGATACAACTAATGTTGAGAGCAAGTTTAATGATTTATACAATATTTTTTCATTAAGTGGATAAAACTCAAATTATTTTTTGGGCTAAATGCATTGATGCCCCTCAGTTTCTTCGTTTGTGCACTTCTACCCTCCAGTTTCTCAAAAGTGCATTTGTACCCCTACTTTTGCCA
>JAULKK010154174.1:0-16639 GCA_032355705.1 Rubia peregrina | reverse complement strand
GATATTCCGCTAAATTAGATTTAATCAATTTCCAACAACCTGCAATACAATTTTGTTTTTTTCTTTCCCCCTTGCACCCGTTTTTATTGAATTTTACTTTACGGTTATGATTTCCCCCCTTCTTTCTGAGCACATGGACTCATGGCTATCGCGATTTTAGCTTCGTTCAACTGTATGCTTGTAACATTAAGTAAGAACATTTTAATAAGGATAGTTATTGGCATTATTTGCCAATGTTGTTTGATGGATTGCAAAAGGCTATGTGGAGAGCGGTGGCTCACCATTATTGGGGAGGTTTGGAACTCAATGTAAATGGAGATTTAGTCTTTGTTTGAGAAACTTCTGGATGTAAATGATTCAATGACCAGATGTGCATTGTCGGCTTCCTCGGTTACTTCAGTTACTCACAAGCTGGCCAGGAACACAGACATTATCCATGAATTTAAGTAGGTTATACCCTAGGTTAAAGCCCCCATGTTGATATTTCTATGTTGCCTCTGTATTTTTTTTGTTATTATTTTTGTTTGAGACACATCGGTGTGGTAATTGGCAAAGTTTGTGGGCGGGACCATCAACTTGAGTTTTGATGAAAAACTTGTATAATCTATATGTGGTTTGTTTAAAAGTTAGATAATTTAGGAGACTAACAAGTTTTCATGGCAGCAAAAAACTTGATCGAAGAGTAATAACCAACCATTTGTATTCTTTTATGTATATTTGTTGTATAGAAAGATGATAGTGTGAAACCAGAGCTACTTGGGCAAAGTTTGGTCAACTTAAATTAGTAATGTGCCAAGTCTTTGTGAATATCGATTACCTGTAAGGATTGTAAATGGGGATGCAATGTTAGTTTTAATAATAATTTATAATATTTTTTTCTGTTTAAGTGTGAATTATGTTCTAACACTCAAACAATTTTTGCAGTTCTTCACAACAAAGCATCTTGCTTTTGAGCCCTCAACTTTGCCTAAATATCCACTAACCAAGGCACTTGATGCCAAGCTTAGGAATGAAGAGGTTAGAGGTACACTTGTACATGTTTTATTTTTGTCTTGTGAGTATGACGAGTGCTAATTTCTTTTCTAATCATGATATCTACGCATCAAAATTTTAAAAGATTTTTAGTTTTTGCTGATTATGTTTTGACATTCATATAGTTGCATGATCTCAATTGGAAAGGTTACCACATTAATCATGGTTGTGAAGTATGTTGTTACAGAAATACCACTAGTAGAATAAATAAGTAATTGTACAGTTGAGTGTTTCTCTTGATTGCATCCTTCTCCTTCATCATGTGATGTAGTATAAAGTGTAGGCGAGATTACATGTCTCTGTGGTGAAAGGAACTATGAATGATCAATGTTCTCATTATATTTTGCCATGGTAGTTGATATGTTGTTGTTACTTGCTCTAATTTAATCTTATTCCTTTATATTACAGGTGGTATAAAGCTGGTGGGAGTAAAAGGCTTGGACACGAATATCTCAGGAAGGCTTCTAAAGAATCGAAAGATATCCTGCCACTTGGTGATAATGCTGAGTTGCCAATAGGTAATTTCTATTTGCTCATGTTAGCGCAAACATGATAATGCTGAGTTTCCAATATGGTAATATCATTTTAGCAAGGAAAAATTAGAAGTTAGACCTGGGAAGGGATTGTTTTAAGGAATCTGACCAAGTTCTTAATAATTTTGTTTCGTGTTGTAGTGTTAGGCAGGTAAGATTAAACAATGAACTTTGTTCAGTTATCGGAGATCAATATGAAAGTGAGTTATATTTTTGAAATCGATTAGAGATCTTGTAGTTTGAAAGATAGAAGTAAAAAATGTGTTACGCTACACTGTTTAGAGTACGTGACTTGCTGTGCTTTAACTTATTCATGTATTTTTATGTGTATTTGAATGCAAATATAATAAGGAGTATATTTCAAATATAATATGAACTCTGTTATTGCACACATAAAGCATGCCTCCAATGTGATTCTACTTAATGAAGAAGAGTATTGAGATTCTCTTTGAGGATGAGATGGATTTTCTTGCGTAAAGTGTGTATCAAACAAGCGTCACAACTCTTCAAGCTTATGTTTTGGGAAAGTCCTATAGATTATTAATTTTGTAACATACATTTTTTGGTTTTATTTGTATATTATAAATTTTTTGAAATTCTTATTATTATTAAATTAATACCCTACTAAATTGTTAATTTTTAGTCTTTTTCCCTTCCTTTGAGCGTAGCTGCGCGTTGCTACTTACAGAGGAAGGGCATTTTCCCCCTTTCTCTCAATACAGCTGCACGCGACTGCTTACAGAGGAAGGGAAATTTTAAATCCTTGAAAATAAAAAAAACCGGTGCAAACAAAAACCGGTGCTAAATTAAGACCGGTTTTTTAAAAATTGGTGCTAATAAAAAAACGGGTGCTAAATTAACATCGATTTTCAAAACTGGTGCTAATAAAAAGAAACCGGTGTTAAATTAACATAGGGCTTTTTAAAATTTTGTGAAACCGTTTCACCCCCTACTAAGGCACCGATTTTTTGGACCCCAAAAAACTAGTGCTAGCCTTCTGAAAAGCGGTGCTAGAGGGGGTATCCTGTGATAGTGCTCTCAGACCCTCACTTCCGTAATCCAAATCATTTTTACTGCTTCACCGCGGCTAATTTAAACTTTCCTACCTTAGCGGTTCGCCTTGATTGTAGTAATCATTCACTATGGAAGGGAACCGTCAGCTCTCGAAGCTTACGAAGTCAAGGGATTTATCATCGCCGACAATACTCTTCCCATTCTGCTGTAACCGGTTGAAGGAGTGCTTGCCGATGTTTCGAATTCAGCATTAGCTGCTTAGAGACGCAATGATCACCTCGTCTTCCTGTGGCTGTGATAGACTCTCTCCATGCCGATGCTTAGCCACGTTTCCCTGGTGACCACCGTGACCCGCCCCTCCTGACGTTGCTAATAAATAACCTTTTTATGGGAAATCTACTAAACCGAGAGAGGGACGTGATTAAAGATAGAATTTATATTTTGCTTACCAAGAATGGTAGACAGTGGAAAGTACCGAGGTCGTCTACAAAAATGTTATGAATCTAATAATCAAATAAACACAACCTCGGTTGGGTCATCAATCTGACCACGTGTTAGGAATAACATGCAATTGATCACGAGAATTAACAATATAAACTAACAATTGGGGAATATTTACGTAACATGGTCAATGTTATTTCGATCATCAATTTCATCAAGTACAAGAACTAAACCTTATTATATTGTTTGAGTCACGTGGTGCAGACAATGGTAAAAAAATTCTCCCTATCTCTCACATAGAGGTGCGCGTATAAAATCTTCCATCAGCCTCGCCTCCGCAACTAGGGGAGTACAACAATGTATATGGCTCATTGTGCAAGTCTGATTCTCCCCCGTGCGATTAAGTCCTAGGTGGAATACCACGAATGAACTTTCCTTAGGACTACAAATGCAAATGAAGTAGCCATCTTATCGATTGCTCTAGGATCAACAAAATAATCCTAGTTTGCTACCTACTCTATCTCTAATCGCAACCCTTCAGACCTCTTTGGTTGGCTAACTAGATGGATGGTCGATCTTAACGATTAAAAACGACAACCTTTGTGCACACGCCCAGTTCCAGCCTATATCACCCCAAACGCATCTAGGTTTCCTTAACCGGTGAGTAGCAATAGTGCACCAACAGGTAAGTAGACTCGATTGTGTGCCAAAAAAGTTTGACAATTATGCAATTCACAAGATTATTAAGAACAAGACAAAATAATAATCACAAAACACATAGAAACATGTAGATATAAAAATCTCAAAAAATAAAGATTAACTAATGAATAAAAATATTATCCCCACCTTTGGGCAAAAGAAAGATGAAAAGAAAACAACCTAGATAGAAGGAAGAGTGTTTTCTCTCTCTAGCCTACTAGTAAAATAAAAAATGAGTATAAACTTAAATCCTAGTAGACAAAGGGACATATATATAGTAGTAGAGAATTTGGCCTAAAAAAGGCCCAAAAGTGGCAAAAAACCCTAGTAGTCACCACTGGCGTAGGGGGTGACTCGTGACACGCCGTGCCGGCCGAGAAATCCTCGTGCCGGTGCGGGATGCCTGCCTTGGCACGGGCCATGCCACTTGTTCTGGTATGGGGCATCATCTCTGGCATGGGCCATTCTACCTCATGTTGGTATGGCCGGTGTTATCTGGCGCAGGCCGGCGGCCGGCTCTTCGTTTTGCTCCTCCTTATCTACGCCATGCGTCATTTGACATGCCCTATCGGCTGGAACCTCCATTTGCTCGGTACCACCCACATCATTGTTCAAACCCCGTGGGATGGTCTTGGTATTTGTTACTTGAAACGGTGCAGGCTGTGTAAAATGAAATGTCCCACTCCCATACTTACCTGATTTTTGGAGTGAAAATGTGACTTGGAGTGCACAACAAGCCAAAACAGGGACCCCCTCATGTTGGAATTTGACACGGCCGGTGTTGTGTGGTGCGGTCCATGACAAGCCTCCCTGACACCGGTCATGGTATGTGGTGCAGGTCGTGCTAGCTTTTGGCTCATGCTGGCTTGTGTGGTCCGCACCGACCGTGTCTGGTTCACTTGGCTAACTTCTTTGCTCCGCTACGGGTGAACCGTTGATCCAATTTTGGAGTTCCTATAGTCGATTTCATAGCGCTCCAGAAGACAAATCCAATGGTTACATTGCTAAGAGCTGATTCTACTAGGATTATTCCCATATCTCCGTTAGACCTCGAACAACAATCTCCCCGTTTCTTCCTCGCCTTCTTGAACTTTGAATCCGCCTTCTTTTGTCCCAATTCCATCTACCACACTACTTTGGAGTATGTGACCTTCAATACACTACCATCCTAGCGAATGTCCTTCAAATATCTTCTACCTCCATCATGAATAGCCTTCTGGAAATGAAAAAGCACTCACGAGCAACCAACTAATGATATCAAAGAGGAAGATCTAGGTTCCCGTGAATAAAAATTATCCATTAGATTCAATTAAGTATACAAATGTGGAATTTAGACATGAAAACCAATAATAGCCATCTAAATAATTCTTCGTGCAAACCTAACTAAAACAAGTAATCAATCAAACAAAATATAATAATAAATGCATTAAATGCATCGGCTAATGCATGAATAATGGTGCATATCACATCATGGTAGAGGTCTGGTCCCTACTGGAGAAAATCTTCCAGTCTCAGTCCCTTGGTCGGAAAATGCACTAAAAGCAGCAACTGTAGCTCATCAAAGGTGAGATGTCAATCCTGGAGTACATCGAAAAGAAACGCTCCATCTCTGATGCCTTGGCAGAGTGTAAAACGATCATCTTTGACGATGAACTCATCGCTTATATTATCTTTTTTATTTGCTCGGAGTACGCTGCCTTTAAGACCTCCGTGAGTATGTGACTAAAGCAGGTATCCTCTATCAACTTCTTAGCTTGCTTCTCTAGGAAGAACAACGGATTTCAGACTCGTTTCTTGACTCTGGCATGTCGTCCGCCTATATCGTTTACTGCTCTTCCTCTTCTCGGCTGCCACAACAGGACATCAGGGTTGCTGATGAGCACAGACATAGTGTCTGCCAGATTTGCACAAAGCTGGGCCATGAAGGATGGAATTTCCATCAGCAGCTCAATCTCTCGGCCTTCCCCACCATCAACCGAAGTTTTTCCGATCATCTCCACCAGTTTACCGCCAGCAAGGAAGCATGTGCACGTTATCTAGAGAGTCTGTCTTCCATCAGTGACCCGTGAGTAGTCAACTCGGGTGCCACAAATCATGTCAAAATTTCATCATTATGAACAAATCCAAAATGTTTGTAGATAGAGCTAACCATTACTTCCCAACCGTGGGGTGAGTGGGATGGGTAGTTGCTTATCTGTGAGTATCGAAACTCCCAAACCTCTGGCTGTCAGTTGGCCCCTTGGAATGAGACTTGGAAGTGCTTTTTCTTCATAGTCAGAGTTCATCCTTGACTGAGCCCTTCCTTCAAAGAAAGATCTTAACATTTGCATCTGACATCTCCAAGCTCCATCTCTCAGCTGTTTATGATGGCACCGATAACCTCATCATTGCAAACGGTCAGTCCCTTCCTATTACGCATATTATAAATCTTACTTTAATTGAAAATAATGTTTCTAGATTCCTTGCCCTAAATGATATTCTTTTCATTCCTAAAGTATCTAAGAATCTCAGCAGTGTCTGTCATTTATGTAATGATAACAATGTTTTTGTTGAAATTCATGCTAAGAATTGTTATGTGAAGACATTACATGGCAAGACAATTCTCAAGGGAATCGTTGAAATTGGTTTGTACCGGCTTCCAGTTCGTCCACATTGTCTACTTATCTTTGTTGGTGAACGGGCTTCCATCGCCTGTTGGCATCATTGTTTTGCACACCCTCATGAGTCTGTATTATGTCGTCAATTGGAAGCTTTTGATTTATCTAATTACGTAAATAAGTCAATGCCTTTATGTAGTGCATACCAGTTAGGCAAGAACATAGACATCATCTTCCTTCTTCTCTTGCTATTTCTGAAAAATCATTTGATCTTATTTATTCGGACATTTGGGACCCTGTCTCTATACCTTCTTTTAATGGTAAAAGATATTTTATGTTTTTCATTGAAAACTGCACTAAATTTGTTTGGATATATTTTCTTGCTGTCAAATCTCAGGTTTATATGCTTTTCAATCCTTTAAAATGATGGTTGAAACTCATTTTCCACTAAAATCAAAGCATTTCAATATGATTTGGGGGGGGGGAGATTTTGTAATGTATCAACCTTTTTAAAAACCAATTGCATACTCCATTAGCTTTCTTGTTCACACACCCTAGAACAAAATGGTGCGGCTCAACGTAGAAATCAAATTGTTATCGAAAAAGGTTTGGCTCTTTTAGCCAACTCCAATCTCCCTATTACCTCCTGGGACTCATACTACCTTCTACTTGAACAATAGAACCATAACCCCTGTTCTGGCTCATAAATTCCCTCATGCATGCTTATACCTCTATGGCATGCATTTTTATTGGGTATAATACCAAGCATGAAGAGTATTTATGCGATCATGTTCCTTCTTCCAAAACCTATATTGCTCGACATTTTGTCTTTGACAAATCTTCCTTTTCTTATCCTGATCATCAATCTCAGTTCACTCAGCCTGATTTTCTAAATGTTGAAATTTCCTTGTTTCTGCTTTAGGAGGTGACCCATCCCGTAATCTTGGTCAATCCACCATCGATAGCTCCTGTTTATCCATCGCATTTGTCTCTTTCCGGCCTCATACTACCAACTTCTCCGATGGTTTCTCTATCTCCGCCACCGGCTCCTCGTGTGTAGTTCCAAATTATCAAGCTCCGTCTTACTTTCACCCATAAAATACTTCGAAACATGGTATATATGGTCACTCGTGCCTCCACTCATTCGCTTAAGCTAAAAACTTATACTGCTACCAAACATTTCGATTTCTTTGACTTCTCTAACTTTGAACGAATTTTTTTCTCTGGGCCAGAAAGAACCCCAACTGACAACATGCTATGTAATTAGATTTTGATGCCTGGATTACAAATGATACTTGGGACTTGATTCCCTGGTACCCCACTTTTGTTTTTGTTAGCTGAAACTGGTTATTCAGGGTCAGGAAGAAAGAGTTGACTAATTTGACACTTCCATCCTTGTCATCAAACCTATCACAATCTGGGTAGTCCTCAGCCTTGCTGTTACTCACAATTGGCCTCTTAGGAAAGTCTATATCAACAATGCTTTCCTCAATGGTGACTTAGCTGAAACAGTCTACATGGAACAAGAATTGGGATTTGTCTCTTCGCCTCACCCTTTGCATGTTTACAAGCTCAAGAAGGAAATCTATGGCCTTAAGCAAGCTCCTCGTGCTTGGTTTCAGAAGTTGCATCAGGATCTCATTCAAATGGTTTCAAGCAGTGTATCTCGGACACCTCTTTCTTTATCAAGCTACATGCCCCTGATGTTGTCATTCTTCTTGTCTATGTAGGCAACCTTATTATCACTAGATCCAACTCCTCCTTCATCGATGATATTTCCAAGTACATCAACTCCGTTTTTTCTCTAAAATACTCGGGGCTCTAAATTTTTCTTAGGTATTGAAGTTCATCGCAGTTTCACCGGTCTTCTGCTCTCTCAACGTAAATACATTCTGGATTTTATTGATTGCAGCAAGATGATTAGAGCCAAACCTATTGCCTCTCTGGCTGTTCTAGGTTCTCAGCTTATTTCTGGCGGCCACCCTTTCTAGGATGTCCATTTGTATCACAACATTGTGGGAGCTCTCCAGTACGCCACTATCACTCGACCCAAGATCTCCTACTCACTTAATCACGTTTGTCAGTTCATGCACCAGCCACGTGATTATCACTAGGCTACACTCAACAGAATTCTTCATTATCTCAAGGGTTCTCTTGATACGAGTCTCTTCTTCTGTCCAGCTTATGACTCTCACCTCATTTGCTTCACTGACACTGGCTGGACTTCTGACCCTGAGGATTTCCATTTTCAACATGGCTTCTCCATGTACCTTGGGGATAATTTAGTCAGTTGGTCTTCTTACAAGCAGAATATTGCTTCTCGATCTAGCACTAAAGCAGAATTTAAAGCTATTGTCTTTACTGCAGCTGAACTCATTTGGCTTAAAGAGCTTCTCAAGGAAATCGCTTCTCCTTCCCATGGTCCTCTTTTTCTTATTTGTGACAATCTTAGTGCGACTCTCCTCACAACAAATCCTGCCTTCCATCAGTGGTCCAAACACATCAAAATTAACTACCATTTTGTCCGAGAGAAAGTTCAAGCAGGGCTGATTGTTCGACACGTAAAATTTGATGATCAAATTACAGAAATCTTCCTCATAGCCATTGGCACCTATCGGTTTCAAAATATGAGGACCGACCTTATTCGTACATGATCGTCAGCTTGCGGGAGGGTATTAAGATGCTAATATTTTCAACATGTTTGATGTAGACTATTTCCTCCACGTATATTCTGTTGAGATTGTTTAGGAGATTTAGTTGCAATAGTTTAGGAGACTTAGTTGCAAGGATCCTTGTATAAAGGTATGACAAGTACATCAGTAAAACTCAACCGTCAGTCCATAATTATCTCTACACCTTATATTTACTTTCTCTTGTTTTTGTTTTTATTTTAAAATAATTATGAAATTAGGTTAACTCAAGGTATATTTGATTTTTCAATTATAAAAAAATAATTTAAATTCAAATTTAATATTTAATATTATTTCTTTTACAAGAATGACTAACAATATATATAATAGTTTTTCATTAGGCTGCGCTTTGGTTGACGGGTGTCGATCCGAAAAAATAGGAAAACGCTCCTTCTCTGCTTCGCTTTGGCATCGCCATTGCCGACACCATGGTGGGGCTAACGTCTCCACCGTCATTAACCTATGCTAACATAGTTACTCAACCCTCTGCTCACTCTAATCCTTTACTCTCCCATTCAGATAGATCTTCCTTCAATCCAAAGCCTGTAATTGATCATTTGGGCGAACCTGGTTTGGTTTTCTCCGATGCTGAATGCGACAGATTGGAGGCTCCCCTCAAATTGACCTTAATCGGAAAGTTTTCGAGGTCGCGCCCAACTATGGAGAAACTTCGCAAAGATTTTCAAACGGCAGGATTCAAAGGGAGTGCTGATATACATCTACTGGATTGGAGGCAGGTATTGATAAGTTTTTCATTGCAAGAAGATTATTATAGATGCTGGCTCCATAAGGTTTGGAACTTCGGTTTTTATTCTATTCGTATTGTTAAATGGGAACCTAATTTCAATCCTGATGCTGATTCCCCAATCATGCCTATTTGGATAGCTTGCTATGGTCTTCCCCAACAATTTTTTGACTATGATGCAATGATGAATATCGGAAACCTTGTTGGTATTCCAGTAAAGGTAGATCAGGGAACAATTAATAGAACACGTCCACATGTTGGTAAGGTTTGTGTAGAGTTAGACATAACTCAACCAAAACCTTCTAGAGTTTGGCTGCAATATAGGGGATTTGGTTTCTGGCAAAAAGTAGAATATGAAAATGTCCCTGATTATTGCTCGAAATGTTTTAAAATTGGGCACTCACAGTCTATATGCAAGAATCCTGAAAATCAAAACAAGACTGAGGCTTGGAGACCAACTGAAAAGAAATCATTCAATACCAGCTCTGATACTAATCCTGAGAATGAAGTTGGTCACAAAATTGTTAAACAGGTTTACAGACCAGTTAGAAAAATTCAACCTGTTAATTCTATATATGGTGGTGATAATGACAAGCAGGAAGATATTCTGAATGATAACAGAGAGGTTAATAAAGGAAAAATTATCACTGCTGCTGATACTTCAAATACAGTAACATATGATATAAAAGAAAATGAATTTCTTACTGTTCACACCAGGGAGATCATGCCTTCTGGTGTGAACTTGTTTTCTAACGTTTCTGCTGAGAAACCTGCAGATGCAGGTGTTGCTACACAGAAGGGAACAATTTCTCCTTCTGATCACCATGTTGATCACATTGAGGACATTGGACAAAAGGATATAGAGATTGGAGATCATTCAGCATCCAATGCCAATACACAGGTAAGTTCAGGTATAAATCATCAGAATTCAGATGCAGTGATAGAGCCTCAACAGATTTTAAATAATGAGGACAGGCAGCTCATTGAAAATATGACCTTGAGCCCTAAAATGCAGTGGTCTCAGGATAGAAATTCTGTGAAAACTGATGGTGATATCATTCTTCAACCCACTTTACTTGTTCAGAATAGATTCAATAGACTAATTTCTGATGCTAGTGACAGAATAGAAGGTGAGACTGTTGACTCTATGTTGCATAGTAAAACTCAGGAAAAAAATAAGAAGAAAGAGTATACAAGCATGCCTAAAACTGTCATAACAAGATCTCAAGTTGACTCTAAACATCTGATTTAATATGGGATCTTTTAACTTCTGTGTATGGAATGTTAGGGGAATAAAAAATGACAAATCTCAGATTAAAGTTAAGAATATAAAGAGGAAGAATAACACTCCCTTATTTGTTTTACTAGAACCAATGTTGAAATCTGACCAACTGCAATCTATTGCTTTTAAACTAGGTTTTAACAGATTCTATAGTGATCCAAGGGATAAAATCTGGATTTTTTGGACTGATGAACTTAATATTTCTATATTAACTGTCCACGATCAGTACATATTGGCTGAGATACAACATCCATCACTATCTTCTACATGGACTACTGCATTCATATATGCTAGACATAATAGGACAGCTAGATATCCTCTTTGGTCTAGTTTATCTCAACACTGTAACAGACCTATATTGATGATTGGTGATTTTAATGTTATAAGAGAACCTAGTGAATACTTAGGCCAGGCTTCACCCAATCTAAATTGCATGATAGATTTCAATGTTTTTATAGAAAGGAATCAATTAATTGAAGCCCCAACTTCAGGTAACCAGTACACATGGAATGGGGTAAGGGAATTAGGAAATGTCTGGGAGAGGCTAGATAGGGGTTTATTTAATGTAGCTTTCTCAGAATTATTTCCTAATACCAGCATAAGAGTAAAAGCAAGGCACCCATCTGATCATTCTCCATTGCTTGTTTCTGTGGCTAATCATAATCTGTCTTCAGGTCCTAAAGCATTCAGATTTCAATCTTGTTGGTTGATGCATGATACTTTCCTGGATCTAGTTACCACTAACTGGAATAGTACATGTAATGGATTTGGTATGCTTAAATTCTCTTTGAAACTAAGAAGATTGAAAGTTGCTTTAAAGGACTGGAACAAAAACGTATTTGGTAATTTGCATGACAGAATTCAGCAAGCTGAAGAAAATGTTCTAGAAAAGGAACTAAGACACCAACAACATAGAGATAATGAATCTAGAACTGAACTCCATAGAGCTCAAGCTGAACTTACATTAGCCTTAAAAAGAGAAGAAGTCTTTTGGAAACAAAAATCTAGAGTTAAGTGGCTGAAACAAGGAGATTCTAATACTAAATTCTTCCATGCATCAGTTAGATCTAAGCAGTATAGGCAAACCATTTCAGAAATAAAAAACTCACAAGATCAGTGGATTAAAAACCCAGATGAAATTGGAGCTGAAGCTGTTAGGTATTATTCTGATCTACTAACCGATGGTAACACTGACTTTGATGGCCTGGCTGCTTCATCAATGTTACAAGCCATTCCTAAATTAGTCACTAATCAAATGAATGCTGACATTATGAAGCCAGTCACATTAGCAGAACTTAAAGAACTGGTATTCAGTATGGATGGAGACTCCTCTCCAGGTCCGGATGGATATCCAGGTAAGTTCTTTACTGCTTGTTGGGATATTATCTCAACTGATTTACTGAATGCTGTAAATGAGTATCTACTGGGTGTTCCTATTCCTAGAGCTATAGCAGCCACCTCTATTGTCTTGATCCCTAAGAAACAGGTTAATTCATCCTTTTCTGATTATAGACCTATAAGCCTCTAAACTTTTCTTAACAATTTTTTTTCAAAGGTCTATACAGAAAGACTTAAGCCTTTATTGCCACAGATAATCTCTCCAGAACAATCAGCTTTTGTTCAAGATAGAGAATTAGCTGATAATGTTTTACTAATGCAAGAAATGATTCATTTTTTACATAATAAAAAAGGGGGATACAATCTTTGTTTTAAACTGGACATGATGAAAGCTTTTGATAGAGTATCTTGGTCCTTCTTAAACTCTCTACTCTTAAAACTGGGTTTCCATGGTCTTATAGTTAAAAACATTATGGGTAATATAGCTTCAACTTGCTTTTCAGTGTTGGTAAATGGTAAACCTTTTGGATTTTTCAAAACTTCAAGAGGCATTAAACAGGGAGATCCACTATCTCCTTATCTGTTTATATTGCTAACGGAAGTTTTCTCAAGAAATTTAAAAGACCTTTATCAACAAGGAAGAATTGACTATTTTAAGTCAACAAGTTCAGCTTGTAAAATTACCCATCTAAGTTTTGCGGATGACACAGTGGTTTTCCTAAAAGCTAATAAGAAGAGTTTGAATAATCTAAAAAGTTTTCTGATGGTGTATGAGAAGGCAACAGGTCAGAAAATAAATTTTCAAAAATCAGCCTATTACCTAACAAAACATGCACCTCCTTCTTATAGAACCCTAGTTCAGCATACTACTTTTGTGACACCAGGAGCTTTCCCTTTCACATATTTAGGATGTCCAATCTATTGTGGAAGAACAAAGCATAACTACTTTCAATCCATTTTTGAGAAAATATCAGCTAGAATTTTACTGTGGCAAAACAAATGGCTGAATCAAGCTGGGAGACTAATATTGCTGAAACATGTACTTTCGGCCATCCCACTTCATATTTTAACAGTTTCTAAACCTACAAAGGGGGTTATAGACAAATTACATACTCTTTTTGCAAAGTTTTTTTGGGGTACTTCAGACTATGGTCAAAAGAAGGTATGGAGGAGCTGGACAAACCTTTGTTTTCCATTTATGGAAAATGGTCTTGAAGTTAAAAACCTCCACATTATTATCAAAAGTTTCTCATTAAAACTTTGGTGGAAGTTGCAAAAAGGCAACTCCCTTTGGTCTAACTTCATGTGGTCCTTGCCTAACTATTTGAAAGTTTCAAAAACTTGGTGTAGGATTAAAGAAGTGGATGATATAGCTGCTGGAAATGTCTGTTTACAGGTCGGAAAAGGTGAGGTTTCTTTTTGGCACACCAATTGGTTAAATAAATCTGACCTATTTAGTGTCTGGAATACACAACATCCATTGCCTTTTCCCAATATGACCATATCTGAATTTTTCACACACCAGCATGAATGTCTTCCCATCCTTCAAACTGGACTGAATAATGAATTTCTTCAGCTTTTGTCCAAAGACTTCCCTTTGTTTGATGATTACCCTGATATTCTGGTCTGGAAACCTGAAAAGAATGGGCACTTTTCCCTTTCTTCTGCTTATGAAGTTCTTAGATCTAAGAGGTTTAAGGTTGATTCTTTTAAACACTTATGGTCTAAATTCCTACCAAGAAAATATTCAGTGTTTTCATGGAGGCTTCTAAACAGGTTATTACCTCTCCCTGATATCCTGGAAGATCTTCACTTCCATTTGCCATCTATTTGTCCTTTTTGTAAAATGGAATCTGAGGAAGTCCATCATTGTTTTAATGACTGCAACTGGACCAAAGAAATCTGGAACCAGATAAACTTGTTTTTTGATGTGGAACTGATTCACTTTCAAAACCTGTGGGACAGATTTTACTTCTACTGGAATGTAGACATTCAATCTAAAATAAAACAGGTTTGTGTAAGATTAATCCCATCAATAACTTCTTGGTTTATTTGGTATACAAGAAACAAGTATACCTATGATAATCATGCTCCTGATATTGTGAATACAGTGAAAAATGTCATAGATACAATTAGAACTTTGGTTTTCATCAATGGGCTGAGATGGAAGGTTTCAGATACAGATCATATAAATCCTTCTCTTCTATCAATAGCCCCTGTTGAATCAGTTGCAAGGAATAGTTTGCAGAAACTGGTTTTTTGGAAACTCCCTCAGAGAACATATAAACTTAATACAGATGGATCTTCTCTCACTTCTAAAGCAGCTGGAGCAGGGATAGTTATTAGGGACCAGCAGGGAAAAGTTCTAATTGCCAAGTCTCAATATCTTGAGGATAGGGATAGTTTGGAAGCTGAAATCACTGCCTTAGTCATAGGCCTGGAAACTACTTTTTTCTATGATTACACTGATATTCAGGTTGAGATGGACTCATTGCTGCTACTAAAGATGATTAAGAAGGAGTACAAAGTTCCATGGAGATTCATTGCTTTACTTCGAACCATCTGGAGCTTAACAGGTGAACTTGATATCTCTTTCACACACAATTTTAGGGAAGCTAATTCAGTAGCTGATTCTCTTGCAAAACTAGCTAGCACTACTAAATCTTCTGGTGTCTTTACGCATCATTCCCTGCCTCAGAGTGTTAAAGGATTAGTCATGCTTGATGCTAGAGAATTTCCTTATGTTCGAGCTTGATAATAGTTTCAATTTGTACACCAGATACTGTGTTTTTCCTTCCTTTCATGACAGGTTCAAATGGAGGGCTCTTCAAGGTTTTTCCACTGGAGATTGCAGGACATCTCAGATTGGTTTCTTTGACCATTGGGGCTGCAGAATTTATCATCTCTTCACTTCTAAAGAACTTGGCCAAATGAAGAATATTCCCTGGTGGTTGATGTTGTACCTGAAGCTGAACAGTTCGGCTAAAGCAAACAAGGACTCAGGGTTGTGCAACAGGACCGACCAGACATCTTTTGCAGTGTATTACTCCAGGGGGAGTAATATGCAAGGGGTTAAAACGGAAGGCCATCTCTTTTTGTCAACACAGGGGGTGGAGGCAAATAAATGGGAGGCCGTTTTATACCTCGATAAATGGGTTAGGCCTTCCTCTTTACCGAAGCAAGGGGTGGAGGTAAGGGGATTGGATTTCACATCGCTTGTATATACTCGGCGATATTGCTGAGCTTTCCACGATGTAGTGAGCTTCAAAACTTGGATGTAAATTTCGATCTTATCAAGCTCTGGGGAAGCTAATAAATTACCCCTCACCTTTGGTGAGTTTTAATATATATATTTTTTTAAAAAAAGTGTTGATATAACCCTAAGAGTTTTGTTTATGTTCTAACATTGGGGTCCACTTTGGGGTTGAACTGGCTAAAATTAAACTGAAAAATAGAACAGGGGTATTTTAGTCATTTTCAATCCGGTCAACTTCAGTTTCCAACGAGGGGGTTATATTTACACTTTTGAATGTCGGTCTTGGGTATTATAACACTCACTACAAAAAAAAGAGTCCAGTAGTGACCCATATTTTATGACAGGTAAGGAAGTGTCACAATATTTGCTCCACTTTCAGATGTCACAAAAATATTTGTGATACATACACATGTCAATAAACTGAATTACTACATCAATTCATTTTACAAATTTAGTGACACTTCTAAATTGAACTTCATCTTAAAGCGTCACAAAAAAATATAACGATATTTCTACATGTCGCAATGTTTTAGTGCCACGCTGAATAGAGGCACCTCATATTGCGTCACTAATAATTTTAGCAACGCATTTATGTGTAACAGATGCTCCAAAAATGCATCGCAACTTGATTTTTTTTTTGTAGTGACTTTTGGAAAACTGGAAATTATAATAGCACTTATCAAAGAATTGGGGTTATCTAAACATTTCTCCGATTTTCAAATAACAACATAAATGTGAAACTAACAGCAAGAATCGTGTTGAATGTGCTTTTTGTGTGTGTATATATATATATAATTGAAGCCATATATATATATAATTGAAACCATATTAGTACATTTTGTGTATATTTAACTGGACCATATTAGTACATTTTGTATGTATTTAACAGGGCCATATTAGTACATTTTATCTTATATACACAGTGGACAGAATTCTCAAATAACAAGATAAACGTGCTTTTTTTGTGTGGTGAAAATAACAGCAAGAATCGTGTTGAACTAGCTTGTTGTAT
>JAULKK010154064.1:0-16642 GCA_032355705.1 Rubia peregrina | reverse complement strand
CTCAGGTCATGTTGCTTCTTCTTGTCCCAAATTACAAGATGAATGGTACCAGTTGCAGTGTCAGTGGTGCAAGAAATCAGAAAGGGCATTCATTTCTTAACCTGATTCTAATTTATCTAATATTCTATTAAGTATCAAATCAATCAGATACTTGACTTATTCTAACACCCCCTCAAGCGAAGCGTCGGATGTTCGCCGACGCAAAGCTTGAATCTGAAGAACTCGAACAGCGGATGAGATAGCCCCTTGGTGAAAATGTCCGCTATTTGAAGAGAAGTTGGTACGTGCACAACTCGAAGCTTGCCAGAAGCCACCAACTCTCGAACAAAGTGATAGTCGATGTCGATGTGTTTTGCCCGATTGTGAGCCACTGGATTGTGAGCCAAGAAGATAGCACTACGGTTGTCACATAACAGCAACAGAGGGCTGGACAGAGGAACTCGAAGGTCACGGAGCAAGTGAGTGAGCCAAACAACTTCAGAAGCAGTGTTGGCTAGAGCTCGGTACTTAGACTCAGTGCTGGAACGAGAAACTGTGGGTTGTTTCTTGGCACCCCAGGAAACAAGATTCCCTCCAAGAAAGACAGCATATCCATAAGTGGATTGACGGGTCTCTAGACAGCGAGCCTAATCAGCATTAGAATATCCCAATACCTCAGGAGAACTAGCAGAACGAAATGTGAGCCCGAAGTGAAAAGTACCTCGAACATATAGCAGAATCTGTGTAACTACCGCAAAATGATCATCTCTGGGGTCCTGAAGATACTGACTAACTGTGTTGACCGAGAAGGCCAAGTCCGGCCGAGTGATGGTCAATTACTGAAGAGCTCCAACAAGAGAACGATACATGGTCAGATTTCTGAATGATGGACTGGTCGGACTGTGCAACTGAAATCATGGAACAAAGGGCGTGGAAACTGGTGCAGCGTCAGACATACTAGCTCGAGTCAAGATGTCCCGAGCATACTTCGCTTGAACAAGAAGTAAACCTGATGAAGTAGGTAAAACTTCAAGACCAAGAAAGTAATGAAGAGCACCGAGATCCTTGATCGCAAACTCTCGATGCGTCCGATCGATGAATTGGCGAAGAAAAGTCGAGTCATTTCCTGTAAGAATGATGTCGTCCACATACACAAGGAAATACAGTAACGACGACCCTCTCGAAAGAACAAATAAAGAAGTGTCGGCTGAGCTGCATTGAAAACCAAGCTGGATCAAATAAGTGTTGAAACGCTGGAACTATACCCGAGGGGCCTGCTTAAGACCATAAATGGCCTTTCGCAAGCGACAAACATAATCCGGATGAACAGGATCCTGATATCCAACGGGTTGCCACATATAGACGGGAGCATCAAGAACGCCATGAAGAAAATCATTCTTGACATCCAGCTATGAAACGGCCAGGAACGCATGGTAGCAATGACGAGAACCATCTGAACAATGGAGGCTTTGACCACTGGACTGAAAGGAACATGTCACCAACGACTTGCAACCAAAGACAGGTTACTGAAGTTTGGAGCAACAATGGAGGCTAAGTTCGTGTTTTGTGAAGAATGAGACACAACAACACCTATTTTTTGCATGTAGGAAAATAAAAAGAGGTATGGATTTCAGTTCTAAAATGGCTTGGAAGGGTTAGACAACCAGGAAGATGGGACGAGGAAAGAGCTTGGGTATTACAATGATGCAAAGGGAAGGGTTGACGAGCTTAACTGATGAAGCTAGTAACGGAGGTGGTTTTATGGGAAATGGAAGTGGATAAATGAATGTTTTTTTGCAAGAAAATAGACGAGGAAGGTATTACAAGTAGCATTAATAGGATATTAAATGAATTAGAATCAGATTAAGAAAGGAATAACCGCCTTCATCTCACTGATATCTATCGATGTACCTCCTACTCGTCGGAATTGGTTGATCAGACTCCTTCTCACCGCTGCACGCGCCGCTGTTGTGACCTTCATGCCCTGTCCATCGATCCCACACTGCTCCATCCCTGCACAACAGTTAAATCAATCATCCACCGACATTCACAATCTTGCTGTGTGTTTGGTGCGATTTGATTTCTCGATTGTGCTTGGATCTGTTCCTGATGACGACCATTACTCTCCCTTCGTTGATGGTTCCAACTACCCGCACTAGCGTACTCATGTTACCTTTATTTTAAGAACTATCAAATTGATTGGTTATGTTGATGGTTCGTTTAAATACCATGTTGCACCTACGAGCTTGACTTCCAAGGAACCTGATGACAAGGCTTCTGAGGATGCTAATGCTCATGATGCTTGAATTCAGACAGATTAACTAGTCCAAGCTGCTCTTTTTTCATCCCTGGCACCTTCTGCAATGTCAGCAGTTGACGGTATGGTCACGGCTGCTCAGGTATAGGATGATTTAGCCACTAAATATCAGAATAATTCTCGTGCTCGTCGACTTTATCTCTGTGATAGTTTGTATGGAGTTCGTCAAGATGATCAATCTGTTCAGGAATATTATGCTCATTTTAAGGACATTCTTGATAATTACGTGTTCTTGGTCATCCTCTTATTGGTGAGGATATTGTTGTTTTTTTCTTGGCTTGAATGATAAACTGTCCCAATTTTCATCTACTCAAATGGTGAAATGTCCTTTACCTCTTTTTTACACTATTGTTGCTGATGCTGAGACTTTAGAATTTTCACTCAAAGCTCGATCGTCTACCTCTGGACCGGTACTTTATGCTTTTATTGCTTCTCAAAAGGGGTTCAAACAAGTTAACCGAGGCAGAGGAGGCTGCAGTTTTGGGCGATGGAGGGGCGGCAGTGGGAGAGGTGACGATCGGACACCGTTGCCGGCCAACGGTAGCGCTCTTCCACAAGAAGGTTGGTCCACTTATGTTTGCGAGTGGTGCCATTGTCCCAGTCATCTTGGTGAATTTTATTACCAACGGTCACATGTTTCTCACGAAGAGGTTAATTTTGCGGACACTGCTCAGCCACATTATCATCACCAACTAAATACTACTCCTGATTGGTACATGGACTCTGGTGCTACCAATCACATGACTGCTTCAGCTTCCAACCTGGATAGCGTCGCTCCTTAAAACGGTAATCGCCGTGTTTATTTTGGCAATGGTTCTTATTTGTATATTTCTCATGTTGGCAATTCTCGAATTTATGATTCCCTCACTTTATCTGATGTCTTGGTTGTTCCGAATATCACAGAGAATTTATTGTCTATTGCCAAATTAACAAGGGATCTAAATGTTGTTGTTTGTTTTAATGACACTTCTTTCACTATTCAGAACAAGGGTACCAAGGAGCTCGTGGGACGAGACACGGTGGGGGAGGTCTCTACATTTTAGATAATGGTTCCGCTGCTTTAGTTTCATTTGTTAATTCAAATCAATCCAAGGCTTCATTTGAGCTATGACATTGTCGGTTAGGACATGTTCATTTTTCTGTTATTTCATCTTTAAATAAAACTAGTAGTTTTTCAACTACTAGTTTGCTGTCTAAGCCTCATTTATGTATTTCTTGTGAGATGGCTAAATGCAAGCATCTTTCTTTTAATGATAATTCAAAATGTGCACCACGTATACTTGATTTAGCTCATTGTGACCTCTGGGAACCCTCACCTGCTGTCTCTCGTGCCGGGTACCTTTATTATGTCATTTTTATTGATGATCACTCTCAGTTTTCTTGGTTATATCCCCTACGTCGCAAGTCTGATTTTTATAGAGGCTTGTATGCAATCTGAAGCACTTGTTGAGAATCAATTTTCTACCACCATTAAAGTTTTTCAGAGTGATGGTGGAACTGAGTTTGTCTTTGATATCATTTTGTGACTAAGGGCATTCATCATCAACTTTCATGTCCTTACATTCCTGAGCAAAATGGTTGTGGAGAGAGGAAGCATCGTCACATGACTGAGACATGTTTATCGATGCTATATCATTTTGGCCTTCATAATTCATTTTGGTATGATGCTTGTTCGACTGCAGTCTAAATTATTAACAGACTGCATACTCCAATTTTATCTGGTCAGTCTTCTCTCTCAATTATTTTTGGTACTACGCTTGACTACTCCAATTTTCATCCATTCGGTTGTCGAATTTTCCCCTACTTGAGGCCATATGCTGCGCATAAATCGGTCTCTCGGAGTATATCTTGTATATTTTTGGGTTACTGTTCACAGTATAAGGGTTATTGATGTCTTGATCCTCTTACAAAAAAGGAGCTCACCACTCGTAATGCTCAGTTTGATGAGTCATAGGCTTCCCGTACTGTTACAGATTCATCCTCACTGGATGTTTAAGCTTTTTTAGAGCCTTCATCAGTTCCATCAGAGGTGTTTGAGTCATCTGCTCCTTCAAAATCACTCATTAATTTGGAGGATTTAAATTTTCAGATTTCACTAGAAACTCGGGGTTCTTCAGAAAAGTGTGTTTATCTGCCACTGGGTGACCAACAGTGTGATCGGCATTAGCCAACACCGCCAGCAGAGCTGATGATGCAGATGTCACCGATCCACCCATCGCCACCCCGGCAGCGCGTTAGCCTCACGCGCCAGACAAACTGGTCGCACGTCGACGACACATGCCACCAACCCTGACATCTCTATCACAGATGGCAGTCCCGACAATTCCAGTTTCCCCCCCAAATTCGAGTCATCCCCGGCTCCAGGTCCCTCTTTTAAACAATCGATGGTTACTCGTTCGCGCACTGGTGCTTTACGGTACAAGGAGTTTTTTATTATGATTTTTCTGGTTTACTGAGTGGTTTATTTGTAAAGACCGAGCCTCGTAGTCATCATTATGTGGTCAAGGATCCCGACTGGATTACGGCTATGAACTCAGAGATGGCTGCTCTTCGCACTCAACAAACGTGGGAGTTGGTTCCGCATCCTCCAAATGTTAATGTTGTTGGCTCCAAATGGGCGTATCGTTTAAAATACAAGTCTGATGGCTAACTCGATTGGCAGTAGGCCGGGTTAGTTGCACCAGGTTTTTCACAATTACCTGGTTTTGATTATGATCATACATTTAGTCCGGTGGTGAAAGCATATACTATTCGTACAATTTTATCTCTTGATATCACTCGAAATTGGACTTTACAACAGCTTGATGTCAAGAATGCATTTTTAAATGATGTTTTTAATTCTCGATTTATATGGAGCAGCTTGCTAGTTACAAAAACCTGTTGCGTCCTGATTATGTATGTTGTTTTCGCAAGGCCATTTATGGTTTGAAAGAAGCTCCTCCTGCTTGGTTTCAACGTTTCAGTTCATTTTTGGTTGGCCTGAGTTTTGTGAGCAGTTCTGCAGATATCTCCTTATTTGTGTTTTTCACAAGGTGCCTCTTTTTACTTTATTTGTTGGTTTATGTTGATGACATTATTTTCATTGGGAATGATGGCCATCTCATTCAAAATTTTATTGATCGGGTAATAAGGAATTCAAGATTACCGATCTTGGCACTTTAAAGTATTTCTTGGGATTGGAGGTTGTTCATACTTCCGATGGCTTCTTCCTTGGACAGACCATATATGCCCATGACACTTTGTTGCACGCCGGAATACAGGATTCAGCGCCTGTTTCTATCCCTTTTATAGCATTTTCGCAGCTTTCAAGCTCTTCTGGTAAGCCATTAGGAAATCCCACACTTTATCGCTCTTTGGTTGGTGCACTGCAGTACTTGTCCATTACACAACCCAAAATTTATTATGCTATGAACACGATCAGTCAGTATATGCAAGATCCTACTGATGACCATTACCAGGCTGTTACTCATATTCTGCGTTATGTTCATGGTATTATGCAATATGGGCTTCAGTTTCATAAGAATTCTTCCACTTTAACAGTTTTGAGTTATTCTGATGCTGATTGGGCTCATTGTATTGAGACTCTTAGGTCTACTTATGGTTATGCCATTTTTCTTTGTGACTACTAGTTTCATGGAGTGCCTAAGAAGCAACCTACGGTCTTTCGTTCTAATTCAGAATCAGAATGCCGGGCTATGACCAATACTGCCGCGAAACTAGCTTGTTTGATGAATTTACTTCGAGATTTGCGCGTTACTGCACGTGTGCCACCTACCTTGTTTTGTGATAATAATAGTGCTCTATTTCTTTCTAAGAATCCGGTTCCTTATAAAAGAGCCAAGCACATTGATATTGATTATTATTTTGTGCGTGAGATGGTGTCTTCTGGCAAACTCAAGGTTGCTTATGTTTATGATGAAATTATACAACCAGAAAAAGGTTTTTCTCGTAGTGTGGGCGAAATACACCATCACTATGTGTTTTTCAGTTCAGCCAAAAATCCTTTCCTTTCGCTAAGATCTCTAGCAATCTAGCTATGGGGAGTTCTAAGAAGAAGAAAAGGGTTCAGGCAACCAAGGGAGCATTCAGCAGGCTTTCTTTGGAACAAAAAGAAAAACTTTTAACCGAGGCAACAAATGGTACAAAACCACACCGTAATCAACAGAGTCCGATGAAGATGGGCGAGCTAGACGGGGATTCTACTCCAGCTAGGGGAACATCTGAGGAGCGGGCAATGCAGAGTCCAGAAGAGCGGGTCACTCTGGCTTGTTCACAAGAGATCAAAGCAGTGGAAGGGATAGTTACTCCAGAGGCAACCCCTAATCAATCACCTGCACCTACCAGGGATTTGCTTAGGGGGAAGAAGTCTGGAGCGATACTATCACTGAAGAGCATGGATATGGAGAGTATTTCATCGATTGCGGGTGACCAGCTGCAATCACAGCAGATTGCGACGGACCAGCCGCGGTCGCAGCCGGAGGAGCCTTCAAAAACCTCACCCTAGGCTTCTCTTTTTAAGGATCGTTCAGAAGGTATGAAATTTTACCAGCCGGATGACGTTGCAGGGGTCAAGATGGGAAAGATCACAAAAAGTTGTGTGGAACAGAGCTGCAAAACGTGGGACACCACGGTCATCTGCAAAATCCTAGGAGGTAATCCCCCACTGCACATTATGGATTCTTTCTTTCGAAAAGTATGGTGGAAATATGTTATTATCAAAGTGTGGCTGCGTTCTCCTGGCATATTCATGATTAAGTTTAAAGAAACAGAAGCAAGAACTCAGGCAATCGAAAGAGGCATGATCTTATTTGACAATAAACCAGTTATGATATATCCTTGGTCTAGGGATTTTCAAGCTGAACAGCCTTCTACAGTTCCAGTTTGGGTTCAGCTGCCTGACCTGGATCCTGTGTATTGGACCCCTGAAATCTTGAGTAGAATTCTTAGCCCAATAGGCAAACCTCTTATGGTTGACACAGCTACACACTCCCTAGATAGACTTAGTTATGCAAGGGTACAACTGGAAATGGGGATCTTAGAGGTGCTACCCACTCAGATCTCGTTTATTGATGAAAATGATATGGTGCAAAGGCAGAAACTGGTCTTCGAGTGGCAGCCTGTCAAATGCACTCATTGTTCGATGTTAGGCCATGAAAAGGCAAAGTGCAAGAAGCTTATAAAACCAGTAACTACCAAGCAGTATGTTCCCAAAAAACCTGATAATGGTGTTGTTGCAGACAACAGTAGGTCTAATGCTGCAGTGGATACAGTCTTTCACAGGCGGGGTAAAGAACCATGCACTCCTACAAAGGAAACTAAGGCCAGCCAGGAAGTAGCCCCTCCAACTCTTGATCCCCAGGAAAAACCTGATAAAGCTGCTCCTGAACCTAAAGGAAGTTCTGCTTGGCTGAATCTCACCTCAGTCAAGGAATACCCTCACCTCCCACACCCTCCTGATGGAGTCTAATTTCCTAATCTGGAATATTAGAGGTCTAAACACCCTTTTGAAGCAAAAAGCTGTTAGGGAATTAAGCTTTGTACATAAAGTAGGGCTAGTATGTATAACTGAAACAAAAGTTTTGCAGAAGAATGAAAAGAAAATATGTGATAGTCTCAATCTGGGATGGAAGTTTGTGACTAACAACTGTGTTGAAAACAGTGGGAGAATTTTTCTGGGCTGGAGGACTGACCTCTTTGATGTGCAGATCTTATCTATAGATGCTCAATGGATCCATGCCTCTTGCCATATCAAAGCTTCCAACACCCCCATTTATATAACTATGGTCTATGCCAGGAATGTGTCTTCAGAAAGAGAACCTCTCTGGGCTGAACTACAAAAACTGGACATTCAAGACACTCCATGGTTGATAACAGGTGATTTTAACTCACCACTGGATTTCCAGGACAGAATTGGAGGAGCGGATGTAACTGCATCAGAGTTTCTTCAATTTAAATCAGTGATGCAAGACCTGAATTTAAATGAGATGAAATCTTTTGGGCCTTTTTTTACTTGGAACAACAGAAGTAAGACAGGTAAAAGGATATATAGCAGGCTGGATAGGGCTTTGATCAACCAGAAATGGCTTGAACTGCTCGTGGAATCCAAATGTATGGTTTTGATGGAGAATGTTTCAGATCATACTCCACTTCTCTTGCAGATTACAAAGCAGACTCAGAAAGTGAAAAGGCCTTTCAAGTATTATAACATGTGGAGCATGTCCAAGGAGTTCTTGCCTGCTGTGCAGAATATTTGGGATCACCATCCAGTTTTTACCTTGTCTGATTTATACAGGAATCTTAACAGGCTACATGCCCCCTTAATGAGCATTAACAGGGTGGAGTTCAGTGCTATTCAGCAAAGATCAGCAGCTGTAGCACAGGAGCTAGAAGAGGCTCAGAAAGCCCTACACTCCGATCCTCTGAATGTCCAACTGCAGCAGGCCGAGACTGAAATCAGAAACAAGGTTATTCTGACATATGAAGCGGAAACCAGATTCTTACAACAGAAGACAAAAAGTGAATGGCTGAAGGATGGTGACAAGCCATCAAAACTGTTCTATGATTACCTGAAGACCAGACAATTTAAGAATCATATTCTGTGCCTGTCAAATGGAGAAGAATTACTGAAGACCAGAGATCAGGTAGAAGCTCACTTGGTGGATGTGTTCTCCAAGCAGTTGGGTACATCATGTCCCCCAACAGCAGGAATTGAGCATGAAGTCATTGATGAGGGAGCAGTTTTGTCTCAGATGCAACAATATCATTTAATACAGCCTTTCTCTGAAGTGGAGATTCACAATGCACTGAAGAGCATTCCAGACTGTAAGAGTCCTGGAGCAGATGGGTACTCAAGTCAGTTTTTCAAAGCAACCTGGCATATTATTGGAGCAAGTGTTTCAGCAGCTATCATGGATTTCTTTGAGGGAGGCAGCATACCAGCTCAGCTGAATCACACAATCATCACTTTGCTCCCAAAAAAGGAGCATCCACAGCTGGCTACTGATTACAGGCCAATTTCTTGCTGCTCAGTTTTATATAAGATCATTGCTAAGGTCCTATGCACAAGACTTGGAGGAGTATTGCCTGATCTGATCAATCTCAATCAGGGAGCTTTTGTTAAGGGCAGGCTCATCTCTTACAATGTTCTTCTCACTCAGGAATTGCTGCACACATACAAGTGGAAAGATGGAAGAATGGACAGCTGCTTGATCAAGGTAGACATCCAAAAGGCTTTTGATAATTTGGAATGGTCTTTTCTGTTTTGCCTGCTAGAGAAACTTAAATTCCCAAAAGTTTTCATACACTGGATCAGGAAATGTATAGAAACTGCTTTTTTCAGTATCTCTTTGAATGGAGCCTACACTCAAACCTTTAAAGGGAAAAGAGGGGTTAAACAGGGAGACCCTCTCTCACCCCTCTTGTTTGTCATATCCATGGAGTATTTCTCAAGGTTACTATCTTTGGCCTTCAAGGAGAAGCAGATTGATTATCATACAAAATGCAAGAAAATAGGTATTCAGTGCCTGTTATTTGCAGATGATCTTCTGATTTTCTGCAAGGCAAATAGCAAATCTCTCCATGGGATTCTGAAGGTGCTAGCAAGGTTTAAAGAGGTCACTGGTCTATCTATTAACCCTGCCAAATCACAAGCTTATTTTTCGAGAATGGAAGAAGCAAAGATTGGGGAGCTGATTGGGATTCTGAACATCCAGAGGGGGACTCTACCAATTTCTTATTTAGGGCTGCCTATAACAGGAAGGAGCTGGAATGCACAGGTTTGCCAAAAATTGGTGGAAAAAATCAAAGCCAGGTTGCTAAGATGGAGAGGAAAAACTCTATCTTATGCAGGGAGGATTGAGCTTATTAATACTGTCCTTTTGAGTATAACTACTTACTGGATTAGTGTTTTCAAGCTCCCATGTGCTGTTTATGAGGAGATTGAAACTATATGTAGGAACTTTCTGTGGGGATACCAAGAAGGAGAAAGAGGGTTGAACCCCGTGGCTTGGACAACTATCTGTAAAGAGAAGAAATATGGTGGAGCAGGTGTCAAAGATCCTTTCACCTGGGGGCAGGCTTTACTATGCAAGCAGCTATGGGACATCCAGGGAGAGAAAGCAAACTTATGGATCAAATGGATTCAAGAGAACTATATGAAGAGATCAACAGTCACTTTACACTCTTGTAATGCAACAAATCATGCAAGCTATACCTGGAAACATCTTATGAGACTAAGGGATCAAATGATACAATTCCTCCCTTCATGCCTAACTACTGCAGGAGTTTTTAAAGTTTCACATGCTTATGGAATACTGCAGGGACAAAATACCAGGAAGGCCTTCTATGACACTATTTGGAGCAGAAAACTTCTGCCAAAGCATTCCTTTTTCCTATGGAGAATGGCTTTGGGGAGGCTCTCTACTCTAGATAGGCTTCATCACCTGGGGATGCATCATCAGCACTCAGTTTGCTCTCTGTGTCAGCAACAAACTGAAACCTCTTCACATGTGTTCCTGAATTGTGCATATACAAAGCAAGTAGTTCGGTTGCACCAACTACCCTTTCTCATGGATTTTAGACAGCTCAAGAGATCACTGTTCGTATGGCAGAAAAGGAAAAATCAGAAGTTCATTATAATGGTGTCCATCTTATATCACATTTGGGAGGAAAGGAATAGAAGAATTTTCCAAAACAAGGCTATGGATGCTCAGGATCTGCACCAGGTTATCATCAAGGAATACCAACTTTGGCTCAATTAGATCATTCAAGTAGAAATTGCCATGTAATAGGTCACTTTTGCTTATGTTTTGTACTTGCGGTTGGAGAGAAGATTCTGCTCCTCAACTCTTGTAAAATCCAGTTTCTTTTTCTTTTGATGAAATGAAAACACAGCGTTCCATCAATACTTCTCTAATCTGAAGGAAATTTGGGATCAGATTGATGTGATAAGACCAAGACTCAAATGTACTTGCTGTCATTGTGAATGTAATTGTGGATTTTCTATGAAATTGGAGATGCAAGCTAATCAAGACAGATTGCAGCAGTTTATGTCTGGTTTGAATGATGAATTTGATCCTTTGAAGGATCAAATACTTGTTATGGATCCTTTGCCAACTGTTGGAAAGGCATACTCTCTCTTTAGCAAACAAGAGAGGCAAAGGAATGTGCAGAGCTACATAATAAGAAATGCAAACAATTCTGCTGCAATGCTTGTGAAGCAGGGATCAGGACAAATGAATGCTGCAAAGATTGGCCAGAAAATGAAGGATTCTGAGGCTAAGAAATTGCTGAAATGTGACTATTGCCACAGGAGTGGACATTTGAGGGCTTCCTGTTTCAAGTTGCATGGATATCCAGACTGGTGGCCAGATCCAAGCAAAGTCAAGAACAAAACTTATGCTAATGCTGCTACTGTTTCAGGAATTGATGGAATTGATGGTGAGACTGAACAATCTCCATCTGGTAAATTGCTTGAACCTGGAAACATGCAGGCAATGATTGCTGGCATGATTCAACAAGAATTTGGAAAAATGATGAAAGGGAAAGGAAAGGAGCAGGTGCTTGATGCTGGAGATATGATCAATTTTGCACACCTGGACTTTGCAGGTAGCTTAATAACTCAATTTGCTAATGCTGCTTCTTGTTTTGATGTAGATGATTGGATTCTTGATAGTGGTGCTACTTCACATATGTGCAGTAATCTCTCCTTATTTTCAACTTTGCAATCAGTCAAAAATGATACACCAATTCTCTTGCCAAATCACTCAAAAGTTTGTGTTAATGGTGTAGGATCTGTCAAGCTAAATAGACAGTTTAAGCTGCAAAATTGTCTGTTTGTTAAGTGCTTCAAGTTTAATCTTCTTTCAGTGCAGAAATTAGCACAAGACTCTAGAGTTTTTCTCACTTTCTATCCTTATGTGTGCATTATACAGGACCACAAGACTAATTCAGTTTTAGGGATTGCTACTCAGTGCAATGGCTTGTATATTCTAAACCAGAAATCATTCCAACCTGAAGTCATCAACAAACATCTGGCTGCACTAAAGCTAGATGATCTAGTGATTCATTCAGCCTTAAGTTCCTTGAACTGTATATCTGATAATGATCTAGAAGTTCTCCATAATAAGCTAGGTCATCCATCTGATCATGTAATGAAACACCTGAATCTTCCAACCATGAGAAATAAATGTGATGTTTGTCCTTTTGCAAAACAAACCAGATTGTCTTTTCCAAATAAATCAGATCATAGTTCAATCCCTTTTGATACTCTTCATATGGATCTTTGGGGACCTTTCAAAATAAAAACCTGTAATGGAGAGCAATTATTCTTGACTATTGTAGATGATTGCAGCAGATCCACTTGGACTTTTCTGATAAAGAATAAAGTTCAGGTTCCTTTCATCATTAGAGATTTCATTCTTATGATCCAAACTCAATTTGATGCAAAGGTCAAGAAAATAAGAACTGATAATGGTACTGAGTTTGTGAATAAATTATGTGCTCAGTTCTTTGCTTCTTTAGGCATTTTACATCAAAGATCCTGCTCTTACACACCTCAACAGAATGGTGTGGTTGAGAGAAAACATAGAACCATTCTTCAAATTGCCAGGTCTCTAATGCATCAATCCAATCTTCCTTTGCATTTCTGGGGGGAATCTATACTCACAGCAACATACATCATGAACAGACTACCTACTTCAGTCCTAAATTGGAAGTCACCTTATGAGATCTTATTCCATAAGCCACCTAACATATCACAAATGCAAGTATTTGGATGTTTGTGTTATGCCACTAACCTCAGTCCAAATAAACATAAATTTAGTCCTAGATCAGTCCCTTGTGTTTTCATAGGTTATTCAGCCATACAAAAGGGATACAAGCTATATGATCTTCTGAATAAAAAGAATTTTGTCTCCAGAGATGTTGTCTTTCACAGCAATCTCTTTCCATACAGATCAAATGAAGCTTCAATACATGTCTCCAGTCCTAATCAAAATCAGATTGTCCTTCCCATACCTCCATCTAATGATGTTTCTATTCCTGCTGAATTGTATCAGAAAAGATATTCTGATACTAACAATGCAGAAGTACAAGATGAATCTTTTCTAAACACTGATAATCACATATATCCTTCATCATCACCATCTCAAGATCAACATACATCCTCATCAACTCCTAATAGTGATCCTGATAGAAATGATGCACACATTCATAATACTCCTAGACAAAGTGTCAGAATCAGAACAAAACCTGCTTGGATGAATGATTTTGTTGTTAATAATGTTCAGGATTCTTATCTTTCTATTCCTACCTTTTCTACTGCACATATGAGTTTTATGTCACAGCTGTTAGGGATTCATGAACCTCAAACATATAAACAAGCTTGCAGCAATCAGCATTGGGTTCAAGCTATGCAAAATGAAATAGAAGCCCTTGAAGCTAATCAAACTTGGGATTTGGTGGATCTACCTACAGGAAAGAAACCTATTGGATGTAAATGGGTTTACAAAGTTAAATGCAGGTCAGATGGATCAGTGGAGAGACATAAAGCCAGATTGGTAGCAAAGGGTTTTTCTCAAATTGAAGGTGTTGATTACTTTGATTCTTTTTCACCAGTTGCAAAACAGGTCACTGTGAGATTGTTCTTGGCAATAGCATCCTTGAAGCACTGGTTTTTGCACCATATTGACATCAACAATGCCTTCCTTCATGGCTACATCAGTGAAGAGCTATACATGAAACCACCACAGGGCTATGTTAAGGCACTTCCAGGACAAGTTTGCAGATTAAAAAGGTCTTTATATGGCCTGAAACAGGCTTCCAGGGAATGGAATGCAGAGTTTACTAAGCACCTGATCCTATATGGTTTCAAACAGTCTAAACATGATCACTGCCTATTCATGAAGATCACTGCTCAGTACAGTTTGGCTCTACTGATCTATGTGGATGATGTCCTGATTGCAGGTGATTCAGTTACTGAAATTCAGTCATTCAAGGATTATCTTCATGATCTTTTCACCATCAAAGATTTGGGAGATGCCAAGTATTTTCTAGGCATTGAGATTGCCAGGTCTGAAGCTGGGATCATCCTGAGCCAAACAAAATATATCACTGATTTAGTTAGTGATCTTCATTTGCTTAAAAGTAATGAAGCTGCATCTCCTTTGCCAGCATCTTGGCAAGTTGAAGATAGCAATTCTCCTTTGCTGCATGATCCAGGTCCTTATAGGAGGTTAATTGGGAGACTCCTATACTTATCCTATACCAGACCTGATATTACATTCTCAGTTCACCAACTGAGTCAATTTGTACAAAATCCAACTGATCATCACTGGAAAGCTGCCCTTCACATTGCTAGATATTTGAAGGGATGTTCTTCTCATGGCTTATTCTTCCCTGCAGCATCTTCAAAGTCTTTATCTGCCTATTGTGATGCAGATTGGAATACTTGCAAGCTTACCAGAAGATCAGTTACTGGTTACTGTGTTTTCTTTGGTGATTCTCTGATTTCTTGGAAATCAAAGAAGCAAAACACAGTAAGCAAGTCCTCAGCAGAATCTGAATATAGGGCTATGTCAATGACAGTCTCAGAATTGAAATGGATCACTTATCTCCTCACTGATTTGCAGATTCAGTTTGATCTTCCTATCCCTTTGAGATGTGATAACATTGCTGCCCTTCATATTACTGAGAATCCTGTGTTTCATGAACGGACTAAACACATAGAAATTGATTGCCACTATGTCCGAGATGCATATCAAGATGGTTTCATTGATCCACTCCATGTTTACTCCCATGATCAGCTTGCAGATGGATTCACCAAGCTACTTTCTCCAGTTGCTGCTCACTCTTTGCTTTCCAAGATGGGATTTTGTTACTCACACCATCCTCATCTTAAAGGGGGAAGGGGGTGAAGGAATATGAGAATGACAGCAACAATCATCAAGGACACATCAGAAACTCCAGAAACTGATCTTGATCAGTTTCTTCTTCAGTTTACATTTTGGCGGGAAAAGCGGTTGAAAGGCGATGGAAGCTTCTTGAAGTTTCTATCAACTGAATTCTGGTGTTCTTAGTTAGTTGATGTATAGCTGATTAGGTGGTTAGTTTGTTAGTTAGTTGATAGCTTAATCCATGTATATATATTGGTAGAACTTGATGTGTCGAAGTTAAGTTAATCAATCATAAACCAGAAAAAATTTCCCTCATCTTTCATCTCTGCAAACTGTTTTCTGAAGCTCGGTTTTGAGCTTGATCCTTACTGTTCTTAGATTTCTTCAAAACATATTAACGGTCAAACATATTTTTCGAAGATCGTGTCAAAAGATTCTCTGCAGCTTGGTCTGGGACAGAGGGAGTATATGATTCTGACTTTACAAACAAAGAATTGAAACGTAAGTTTCTGTTCATCAGATACCACATTAAGAGATTTGCAGTTATTATTAATTGTGCAAAATTAAATGCATTAATTTCTGCGCCTGACGTTTAAACTTTATAGTGTGACCGAAATACCCACACTCTTTCCGTTTTCGTTGCATTTCCTGTCTAAGTTGATATATATATATATATATATAGGGAAGAGTTCAATGCACTCTCTTATTTATGCACCATTTTTTTACACCAAATCCTAACCATCCATCTAATCTAATCTCATGGTTGAGATTATTTTACTAAAAATAGATTATTATTTTTTGATGAAATATATTTTGTATAAATCAAATCCACTCAAGTTACAAAATTTCAGGCTATCACTCCCAGCCCATTACTGCCACTACAACCCGCTGAACATTACAGCCCATTTCACTCCCTATCCCTATTTTCCACATTAAACTAAAATTCCCATTGCTTCTTCCATCATATGATGCAGCTTTCTCCTGTAGTTTCTGTTTACCCATTCCTCCTCCGTTTGAATCTGATGGACTATTACTTCTGGCATGTTCTCCTTGTTCGAAAATATTCTTCCATTTCTTTCCATCCATAATTGATATAGGGCAGTCACTGCCTTCACTAATTTCCTGTTTCCTCCCTTCCTCGTCTGCTGGTACCAACCCTTCTTCAACAGCCTTAAACTGCCCCAATTTTTAACCCTCAGCTCCTTAAGAACCTGAGCTGTATATTTACAGTCAAAAAAGAGATGCTGCAATGATTCTTTTCCTTCAGCACAAAGTCTGCATGTCTCATCTTCTGTTCCCAGAATCCCAAATTGAATTAGCCTGTCTGCAGTAGCCAGTTTTCTATTCAGAAGCATCCAAAGGAAAAACCTGTGTTTAGGTTGTACCTTTTTCTGCCATATTATAGCACCAGCTGCAACTACTTCCTTGCCTCCTTTTAGCTGATCGTATATTT
>JAULKK010153959.1:0-16645 GCA_032355705.1 Rubia peregrina | reverse complement strand
ATAATCTAAAATGATCACATTACCTCATTAAAAAACCCAATGGGAAAAAGAGTATAATGTTGACCTCCTAAAAATATAAAAATATAAAAATAATAATAAATGATGTTTTTGACCTCTTATCACATAATCTCTTTAAAGAAGCAGTACCCATTTTGAAATGATTGTGAGATTAGGATACCGAGGTAGGGGAGAGAGTATGAAGTCCTTCTACTGGGTATATTTTTTAGTATGAACATCATTTGGTGTATGGGTTAACCCTACCCATTGTGGATTCTTTTTCTAAGCGTATTGGAGTCTTTGTGTGTTGCTCTGACTTTGCTTCATCCTCGGGGTATGGCTATGTTTATGAGTTTTAAGGAGGTATGTGGTAGGGTTGTGAAGAAGCTTAGTGTTGGTTTGTTCTATGGATTTATTAACTCTAGATATTGAAGAATCGTGATGACTGATTCATCTTTCATCCAGTTATTCCTGGGGTTCAAGTGATGCTATACTTTCTGAGAAATTGTAAGGTACAGAAAGAAAGATATATGTTCATCAAGTGTGTTGATGGAAAATATATGCCTCAATGAATAATAGTGCATTTAGATAAGCAATCTCATAGAGAAATGAAGTTGAAAAACAATAGTGGTATTGTGAAGGCCTTGGTCGCTCATTTGATAATGATGGGGAGCCCTATGGGGAAACAAGATTGTGTTCTATTCTTTTATTTAAGTTGTTCATGATTTATGTATGCCATATTTATATTGTATTTATGTGTTAGAAACTCTATATGCAATAAAAAAATTAAATATTTTGTAGCCAAGACGATGTCACACATAGTAGTTGAAGTTCTAGGTATTCAGGGTAGGGAAGAAGAAGTTCAGTACGATGGGGTGCGAAACTGAATCATGGATGCCTCAAAGATGTCTGTGATGACCCTAAGTTGAAAGGGAAAGAAGGTGAAGTATGGGCTGACCAGGAAATGCCAGAATCTCGTTAGTGGTATCTAGCTGAACTTGCAAGATCAGGCTCTCAAAGTGGCAATGAAGACCTAGAGGGAAATGAGGGACCACTTCCAAGGCATCGAAAGTGTAGAAATTTAAAATTTCATGTTAGTGGAGCGGAAAAGGGTTCATTAACTGTCGATGTGATGAAGCATTCACATAATTCAACGAGTGCATCCAAGAGAGTGGTTGACTTGCTTGATCAAGCTATCTAGGTATGTAGGCGGTAAATACATGCATTGTTGGCTACTTATATGTTAAATATACTGATGTGACAGATTTATGATTCATAGATGGGTGAGTATATGGAATGTTTTGGGTATTGTCTTGCCAAAGGTCCTAAGAAGGAAAGTGACCTTCCCAAGCAGGTAGAAGAGTTGGAGGCGGGTCTGAAGCGAAGTGAGGCGACCATATAGCGAAGTGAGATGGAGTTGGAACAGGAGTGAACTCTTCGCCAAGAGTAAATTAAGTGAAATGGTGTGTTAAAGATGGAGCTCCAGAATCTTAAGAACGAGGGTCAATGCCGATGGATTATCCCTGAATGCTAATGAATCAGGTTGCAAAAAATCAAGGCTTTTGCTGCTTCCTTGCCAGTGTGTAAGCTAAGCTTCCTAGCCAACATATAGGGTGGTGTAGATCCAATGAGATTATTCATAAGAAGAATCTAGATTTGGATATCAAGTATCCTTTGTACGAGAGCAACTTGTAGCAAATTTTTTCACAATTATAGAACAAATAAGAATATGTAGGTGTTGAACATTAACATATGCAACATTTATACAAAAAATCATTTTATAATTAAAAATAAACAACGAACAACAAAAAGAATCCAACAGTCACATAGCTAACAAGTAACTACTACGTACTGAAAACTAACTAATGTAACATTAAGGTATAAAGATGCAGTTTCTAATAAAAAATAAACCTAACTCAAATAAAGTATAGATAATGCACAGTGAATGCTATCATATACAAAAAGTAACTAAGCAAATGCAGTTTCTTATTAAAAATGAACCTAACATTGAGACGAAATACAAAACTCACTGAATGCAAACCCATGCAATATTAAAGTAAATAAATGTATTTTTAATTAAAGATAAACAAACAACAACAAAGAGAAGGCAACAACCACACACAATATCACTAATTTCACATACTTTATGCTAACTTATGCAACATTTAATTTTTTTTTAAATGTAGATCTAATTAGAAATGACACCAGCAGTCACATATAGTATAACTAACTATTGCACAATGTAGTGTAAATTATGAAACATGTAATTAAAACAATACATATTACAACAAAAACTTAAATTTAAATACTTTAAAAAGGCAAAGAAAACCTACGTGTTGCCCACATCACAAACATGTTGGAAAAATTACTACTTCATCTGATTACCTGCTATTTGCTAATGCCAACTTCATTTCTGCCTTGGTAATTCTCCACAACAAATCTTTTTTTCTTTTCCTGAGGATGAAGTTCCCTCGTCACCAACCTTTCTTTTGTTCCGATTAACTCTCCTCTTGTTTTCCATCATAGGCTTATCGACTACATCCTTAATCATTTTCATCTTATGTCTGTCAGAGGATGGATTCTTGGTCTTCTTCAACAATTTCTTCTATCCCACATGGGATTTTCTTCTCATTCTCCACAACTTCGTTTGTCTACTTCTTCGTCTTCTCAACCTGAAACTTGTCATCAACCTCCATCTCTCCAGCCATATCAACCCCATTTTCATCAACAACATTATCAGGTTTAGGAACTTCATCATGAACCTTGGCTTCATCAACTTCATTATTAGGTTCAAGAACTCCATCCTAAACTTCATCATGAACCTCAGCTTCATCAGTATTAGATTCAAGAACTTCATCTTATACCTCAGCTTCATCAAAATTCTCAGGATAACTTCCTCCTCAAACTCATCTTTAGCAACTTGCTACTGAACCTGATCCTCAGTATTTTCTTCATGGACCTCATCAACAACATCACCTAAACCTTCATTTGTAGCACCTAAAGCCTTGTTTATTTCACGAACTACATAGCAGTGACTGTACCTAGGAACATAATCCAAAAGCAATTGATGAACACTCTTACATATTAAAAAAATTACAATTAAAATTAACATATGCTACAACAAAGTAAACAAATACGACCACTGCAACATCTAAGGCTTTGTTTCATTCACCATCAACCCATGCAACACCACTACCTTCACTAACCTCTACTTCTTTCGAACCAACAACATTCAGAATTGGACAACCCATCTTTTCACTTGCATCTAAAATAATACTCAACAATGCATCATAATCATACGAGCCTTCATGTCCTTTAATTGGATCTTTACAAGATTGGGATGTCTTGCCTTCATTACCCTTCCTCTTTTGTACAATAACTTTCACAATTCTCTTCTTAGGCTTAGGAATTAGAGTGGTCATAGGAACAGGTGCATAACCAGGAACCTCTGGAGTTTTCATCCTACGTAGTCTTACTGATCGGTGAGCCGTTCAATGGCAATGCCACACAGATAAAAAAACATATATGCATAAGCAAAAAAAATAGAAAAATAAAATATTAAAAACAAAAAATATGTCAAAAAACCTACCTCAAACAGCATATAATTCCTTAATCTTTTTAGCATTTTGCTGCGAGAAAACGTCTTCCTCAGTCAAGTCAACTTTAGATGGGTTTTTTCTTGCAAAGGTGGCACATCTACAAAAAAACATAAGTTTAGTTTAAAAAATACATCACATGAATAAAAAAAGACATAAAACAAAACAAAAAAATTCACCTTCAATTTGTTCAAGATCCTCAAAATCTATCACTACTTCTAGTATAGATGAGGCTTCTAGAAATCCGTACACATTGAGTACTAACAAATGTAGTTCCTAATTCAAAATGAACAATCAACAAAAATGAAAACCAAAAGTCATACAGAGTACAAAAACTAGTACGCACTGAGTACTAACAAATGTAATTCCTAATTCAAAATGGACAATTAACAACAAACGAAAAATCAAAGTCATACACAGTACAACTAACTAGGATACACCGAATACTAATAAATGCAAAATATAACTAAAAGTAAAATGCTTAAATCACCACCAGTTCTTTGTTAACCCCATTTTTCATAAGTGCTTATGTACTCAAGTCCGTCTACAAATAGTACTTCGACACCCTTGATGCCATTGACTGCCATTGACTTTTGACGTTGACTTTAATAAAATGAGTAAAATGCCCCTTCTTCAAGTCTTGAAAAAAAATGGTCCAGTTTTCCTTAGACATAACTGAGCCCCACGATTGTCTGGATTAATAAAACATTACGGTGTAATAATCTGTTAGGATAAATCGGGCTTCTGATTAGATTTGGTATTATCTTGATGACTAGACTGGAGTTCTAGTTGTACTAGTTTTCCTTATTGTACTCTATTTATTCTTGTCAGTAATACAGATTTCATTACGACAAATTATTCTATCATGGTATCAGAGCCTCTTCTGATCCTAACTCCTTAAACCTAAAAATTTTCTCATCCTCTTTCTGATTACCCAGCGCCCAACAAAATTTTCATCGAAATTTTTCTTCACGTACACTGGTATTCCTCCCATCTTTCATCAATATTTTCGTTTCTTTTGGTCTTCCTTCTCCTCTGTGATAGTCCACTGCCAGTAACACCAATATTACTACCTCCCCACATTAATCCCAATATTACTCCCTCTCTCAGCCGAATTTAGCCTACTTCCCCTGCTCCGATTTCAATTTTTCCAGCCACCTCCTCACCATGGCCAGTGAAAAAATATCTTACAGTACCCTTATTCACATGATGCAAATTAAACTCACCTCATCCAACTATCTTCTCTGGAAGCGTCAAATTGGCTATGTCCTCAAGCCTCCGAAGCTCTATGGATTTCTTGATGTATCCAATCCATGTCCAGTTTTGCCTCCTTTTCCGCCGGCCGCCTCTACTCCCTCCTTCGCCAAAATCACGGTCTCTCCCTCCAATGCCACAAATCCTGACCCTCTTGCTGCTTACAACAAAGCAAAAGAGACGTACGATCAGTGGGTCGATGAAGGTCAAAGAGTCTGCAGTCTTCTATTATCCTCCCTCACTCTTGAATCCCTTGCTGAGATTCCTGAATGTTCGACTGCTAGAGAAATTTGTGATAGCATTGCGGCAATTTTTCATAATAGCAGCACATCTTCCATCCTTCGTTTTTGCGCTGATGCTCACGGTATACGTAAGAATGGTACCGTTCATGAACTCCATCTCAAATTTAAAGATATATTTGAGCAATTATCTCTTATGGGCTCTCCTGTGTTGAATGATGATCAGATTATCTGGTTTTTGACTGCTTTGGGTTCTGAGTTTAAGGATTTTTCTGCTCCCTTGATTAATTCTTCCCCTACGCCATTATATGCCGATGTTCTTAATCACACCAAGAACCATGAGGCATTTATAAAGAATTTACAGGGTCACTCAGCACCGGCGGCAGGGCCAGTTGCATTCTTGGTCGGCGAACATCCCTCGGTAGGCGGTGCGTGGGATCACGTGCCGACAAGGAGTGGTGGCTCGTATGGCTCATGCGCTGCCAGGGGTGGTCGTTTCGATTGTCTCCAGGGCAGCAGGGGCAGCTGGTCTTCTCAGTCGTCCAATTCTGGTCCGGCAACTGGTTCGGGCTGTAGTCGGGCGCACTGCACCTGGTGTTGTCGGCCCGGTCATTTTGCTGCAACATGCTACAGGATGTTGGCCCAGACCCATCGTGCAGAATCGACTCACTTGGCTGAAAATTTCCAGTCCTCCATGCAGTTAGAGCAACCAGCTCGCCCATCAGACTGGTACCTTGATTTCGGTGCAACTACGCACATGGCGTCCTCTGCATCTAGCCTGGAGAGTGTAACTCCTTATTCTGGTAATTCTAATGTTTCTATTGGGAATGGTACTTTTATTCCAATATCTTATGTTGGTGATTCTCAGATTTCTGATAGTTTGTGTTTGCATGATGTTCTAATTGTTCCCGCTATTACTAAAAATCTGTTGTCGATTAGTAAGCTAACCAAGGATTTAAATGTCTTTGTTACTTTTGATGATCTGAACTTTGTCATTCATAACAAAGTTTCCAAGGCAGTCGTGGGCAGGGGCCACAGTGAGGGTGGTCTTTACATCTTGGACAGGGGCGAGTTAGCATTGGTTTCCTTTTTACAGTAGAATATAGGACGGACATCCTACGACCTTTGGCATGTTCGACTTGGACATATACCAGTAGCGGTTATCTCCAGTTTGCAGAAGTTTGGTTTACTTTCCCTTTCCTCTTTGTTTCCTAAACCTCAGACCTTCGCCCCCTATGTTATGGTGAAAGGTCAGAGGCTGGCTTTTGTTGAGAATCTTAAACGTGTTGCGTACGTCCTTGACTTGATACATTGTGATTTGTGGGGTCCTTCCCAAGTTTTATCGACGAATGGTTTTTCTTATTATGCCTTATTTGTGGATGATTTCTCTCGTTTCACTTGGTTATTTCCACTTCGTCGCAAATTGGATTTTGTTGACACTTATTTGCATCGGATGTTCAACTAGTCCTCCATTCCGAAATCCGACCTTATATCATTCTCTGGTGGAAGCTCTGCAGTATTTGACCATCACTCGCCCTGATTTGTATTTCTCGGTCAATACTGCCAGTCAGTTTCTACAGGATCCTCGTGATGATCATTATGTTGTCGTCACTCGGATTCTTTGATATATTTGGGGAACATTGCATTTTGGACTCTTTTTTCAATCAGCCACTTCTTTGGAGGTCTTAGGATACTCTGATGCTGACTGGGCACGGTGTTTAGATACTCGTCATTCCACTTACGGGTATGTTGTCTTCCTTGGTGGAAACCTTGTTTCGTGGAGTGCCAAGAAACAACATATTGTTTCCCGATCCAGCATAGAGTCCGAGTATCGAGCACTAGCCAACACAACTTCAGAGGTTATTTGGTTGACCCATTTGCTTCGCGATCTTCGTCTTTCGTTATCCGGTTCCCCATTGCTGTTGTGTGATAACAGCAATGCCATTTTCTTGGCCCAGAATCCGATTGCTCACAAGCGGGCGAAGTACATTGACATTGACTACCACTTGTTCGGGAGTTAGTTGCCTCTGGCAAACTTCGGGTAGCTCATATCTCCACTTCTCTTCAGATTGCGGATATCTTCACCAAAGGGCTTTCTCGTCTGTTGTTCGAGTTTTTTAGATCCAAGCTTTGCGTCGTTGAATATCCGACGCTTCGCTTGAGAGGGGTGTTAGGATAAATTGGGTTTCTGATTAGATTTGGTATTATCTTGATGACTAGACTAGAGTTCTAGTTGTACTAACTTTCCTTATTGTACTCTATTTATTCTTGTCAGTAATACAGATTTCATTACGGAAAATCATTCTATCATAATCAGATCAATTTTTGCGCGAAGAGGAAGAGAATCGGGATGCTCTTTTGCGACCTATCCAGCAAGGGGAGTCGCGAATCTCAATCAACAATTTGGTCTTTGATTATCGCTCAACGTAAGGTATATTTGGGGACATGAATTTGTTTCACATGTAAACCCTAACTTCACTCAACAATTGGGGGAACTTATTGAATTCATGTAAGGAGGGCAAATTGATGGAAACCCTATAAGGTTGGTGTCGAAGACGTCAAAAAATCCCGTGAGTTTATTGTGGATGATTCCGTTGACATAGCAAGGGACGAAATCGATTTCAATTCAGTCCCAGTGGGATGTTCGTAGAAAGGGAGTTGAAGATGAAGATGGTGGGGAGTTCATGGTCGCTAGAACTCGCAATGTCAGAACACGAAATCACTGCCCTGCCATGCTAACGGAGGGGAAAAGGATATATAAACTTTACGTGGGAAACGGGGGGTTAGGTATAAGGAGACAAAATCTAAGCTGAGGAGAAAGTGGGCTAGGGGTAAAGTTGTCAAAGCACCAATTCCAGATTGAGTTTTTTAAGAAAAATTTCCAGGGGGCGATTCCAAATTTTTAACTGACTCCGACAAAGACCAGATTTGACCAATATTTCAAGTGAGAATCGGGGTATAAGTGCACTTTTAAAAAATTTGGGGTTATATTTACACATATTGAAGAACTCGGGGTTATATAAGCACTTCATTCTATAACTGAATAAATGTTGTTCCTAAATCAAAATGAAAACAACAAATGAAAACACAAGCCATACACATTATAACTAGTACACATTGAACACTAACTAATACAACATATAACTAAACAAATGCATACTGCAACATCAACTTCATAGAAATGCAGAGCTTTACTTTTACATCATTTAAACTAACACGTACATAATTTACTAAATAACTGAAATTTCTAATTAAAATATAACAATCAACAATAACAAAAAAGTAAAAGTAAAGAAAGAAACTCATAGTAGGCGCCTAAACAACCATTCAAAACAAGTATAAATGCGGCCTAGCCTGTACAGACCGGCAACTCAGCAAGGTCAACGAAGAGTTCACATAGACAAGAAGCAAACACTAACTAATTTTCTCCACGCAATAAAATATATCCACCCGGAGCGATATCCGACCACTGTCACTCAAACTGCCACCACTCAGCCTACAAATAACATATGCACTCAGAAGAGTCATACAACCACCACGATGGCCACGATTAGCACTACCTGACTATCAGTCGACACCCTGATAACGTAGGGGAAAGATGCCTATAAATATATGAAGGCTTAGAGAATCAAGGTAAAGAACAACAAGCAATTAGAAAGATTATACAAAAGTACCCAATACTAACTTAAACATCAGAGCTTTTACCTCGGATCCAATTCGGGAGATTCATTGCAGAATCGAGGCATGTTTGGCTAGTCACAAACTGGAACTCCTACTATCATTTAAAGAGAATAGCCGCATCAAAAACCTGAAAAACGCACAGAGCAACTCAAAAGACGGAAAAACACACATACCAGTGAACTCTAAGACAAGTTCTCATATTTATGTCCCACAATTTTTCTCCGTTGACGCGGATTTTTCTCACTAGTAGGATCACCTTCTCTATACGAACATTTTAGGTCCTTGACAAACCCTAAGGACCAGCTAAATTAAAAATGAATGAACGAACAAAGTAATCTCAAATGAATTGATGCTGGAAAGCAGAGAATAGACAGAGAAGACGCTGAAACAAAGGTCACACAGCTATAGTGGAAACGAAAGCGATTACGAGAACAGTATGCAACGTCGTAATCGAGTAGAGCCCGAACTGATGATGTCGGAGGTTACAAAAGGGGGCTACGGTGGAATCGGCATCGTAAAAAATTACGACAAGAAAGATACGGCAGAACGACAGAGACAGAGGTTTTGAGAGAAGATAAAAGTTACAGGAGAAGAACGAAACAAAAAGTAAATGAAAAATAATAATTTATACGAAATCCTAAATTTTTATTAATAAGAAACTAAGCATCATTTTACAACCAAATCCCTAAGATATGTCAAAAGATTACTCTTTGAAAACATTCTCAATTCTTTGGTTACCAAAATTATATTCCTCATTTACATTTTAAAAAAAGAAGAATTTATATCCCTCTAGTTTCGAGTACAAAATTAGTCATTTTTCATTGCCTAAATGAAAGTCGATTCATTTGTCCTGCATCAATAAATACTCCACACGTAAAGTCCCAACCCAATATGATAGAAGGAAATGCGTTCGTACCTAATTAAGAGTAAACGTAGTCCCTCCCTCTCAAGCATTAATTTTTTAAAGTCTGGTATATTTTAGCATTTAATTGTGGTTTTGTCAAGCCAAAAAATAAATAAATATTTTATGATAAGATATTAAATAAAATATTAAAAATAAGAGAAATTGAGAAATATAGAAAAGCAATCAGTCAATCATATATACTTAATTTTATAGGAATTTATTTTTTCTCATCCATTTTTTAAATTTTATTTACCTTCTATTTAATTCTCTCATATTTCATGGGACGAGCCATATTATCCAAAAAAAATCAATTTAAAATAAAATTATGGTACATGTCCAACTGTAAAATATAATTGGATGATGTTATTCATCATAGAAGTTCCATATATAGGGAAAATACAAAGCCCAAATGCCACCAACTAACTATTTACATACTCCCTCTGGTCCACTAATAATGGTCCTATTTTTCTGATATTTTTTCAAGGCATGTTTGACCACCGATATCTTTGGTTGTGATAGAATGTAAAAAACGGACTATAAATTTTATTTTTGAGAAACTATAGGTTACGGAGAATCCAAAAATATCTCACATAATATTTGTTATTGTATACAACAAAAGTTATCAATGAGCAAACATATCATGAAAAAAGTTATGGTCAAAGGGCTCTATTATTAGAGGACCGGAGAGAGTATGAAAAAGGATTCTATTCTAAGCATATTTACCTAAACCTAATAGGAAAAGAATATAACAGAATCTAATTACAATATTCACAAAATATTCTTAATACTCCTCCTCAAGTTGGAGCGCGTAAATCCAAAATGCCCAACTTTGTTAAGTAGTAACAGAAACTGATACGCTTTGGTAAAGATATATGCCGGTTAACTTGAGGAGCCGATATGATGAGTGACCATCTCACCCGACAGAATAAGATCTCTAACGAAATGACAATCAATTTCAATATGCTTCGTACGCTCACGAAAAATAAGATTAGCAGCAATATGAATAGTAGTCTGACTATCACAAAATAAGCTAGTGGGAGAAGAATGATCAACACCAAGCGAACAAAGTAAAGATTTTATCCATATTAATTCACTACAAACCACAGCCATAGCACAATATTATGCTTCTGTCGAGGATCGAGAAGCTATAAGTTGCTTCTTAGTCTTCCAAGACGCAGGAGACTCACCAAACATTAAAAAAAATTGACACAGAGAAGGGAGAGTAATAAGATAGGTTGCCCATCTGAATCACAATATGCAGTTAACTGCAAAGAACCCTTAGCAAAAAGAAAAGTCCCTGACTTGGATGATGCTTCAAGTAGTGTAGAACAAGCAATGATGCATGCCAATGTGCCACACGCGGCTCTTAAATAAATTGAGCGAGAGTGTGAAGTGAATAACTTAACTCGGGTCAAGTGATAGTGAGAAAAATTAGTCTCCTTATTAAACAATGCTGAAATGTATGATCCTCAAACAAATGACCAGTTGCGCGTGAAAGGTCATGTGGTTGTTCCATCAAAAAAATCAGCTGGATTAGCTGCTAATAAACCAATCTGAGACAAAATATGAAGAACATATTTCTGTTGAGAAAGAAACATCCCTTCAGGATTGCGAGCAATCTCAACTCCAAGAAAGTACTTAAGAGGACTAAGATTCTTCATATGAGAGTAAGAACTCAAGTATGACTTGAATTTATCCACAAGAATAGGTGAAGCACCAACAATAACCAAATCATCAACGTAAACCAGAACATGTAACTTTGGGAATCTTCAGTAAAGGAGAATAAAAAATAATCTTCCTTACTCTGTAAAAAATCAAATAATGCAAGAGTCTCGCCCATTTTACAAACCAATTGCGAGGAGCCTGATAAAGATCATGTAAACATTTTTGAAGCGAGCAAAAAAGACTAGGATTAAGTAGCTGATAACTCAGGGGGGAGCATAAATACCTCCTCCTCAAGGCTGCTATGTAGAAAAGAATTATGAACATCCATTTGATGAGTGTCTTAACCCTTAATCACTGAAACAACCAGTAATATACGAATAGAACTTAACGTAGCAACATGGGCAAATTTTTGGTGAAGTCAATTCCTTCAGTCTAAGGATTACCTAAAACAACAAGACGAGCTTTGTAACGCTCAATAGAACCATTAGAGTTGTATTTAGTATGGAAAACCAACTTACAACCAATAACAGACTTGTCAGGTGGGAGAGGAGACATAACCCAATTATGGTTGCGTTTAAGCTTATCAATTTCCTCTGTGATTGCTGCTTTCCAGTGCGTTTAGTGAGACACTTTGACATAAGAAGAAGGATCTGTACTAGAGGTTACTACACCCAAAAATCTAGAATGTGAAATCAAAAACTTATAATAGGAAACATAATCATCAATAAGATAAGTAATAACTAAAGACGGAGAAGAAGGGAGAGAAACCAAACCAATAGTGGGGAGCAGGGGCGTTCTTGGATATGGCTGATAAAACATAGTCTTGAAAATGAGCAGGCAGATAACGAACACGCGAGCTCTCGAGTAGGACTGGACACGAGCTCCGACTTAAGTTCATAAACAATCGTGTAAGAGGTAACAATAACCTATGGCTCAACCACAAAGGAGGTCAAGCCTGGGAGCTCGACAAGAGGTGCGACATGGAAGTTAGTGGCATGTAAAATGACCAGATCAACAACGACAAGGTCGATGGGCGGCGAAGCTCTGGCAAGAAAATTGGAGAGTTAGGCGACAACTGAGATGGGTGTGGAGGCTGATTAGGAGGCTCTTGACGGCGTCAATAGGTGATCGGAGAAACTAAAGCAAACGGCACGATGACAAAAATGAGTGGCACGGGGACTGGCCAATCGGTTGAGATAGCAACTTCGGCATTAATGTCTGGCACCACAAAAATATTATCGTCGATTTACTGAAAATTAAGTTCAGTTTAGAGCTCGGGATCCAAATCATTAATTTGAGCATAAGGGAACTGATCTTCTTAAAAGACAACATCACGACTATGAAATAAAGTTTAAGAGTCGAGATCAAAACACGCAGTTCCTTCTTTCTTGCAGAGTAACCTAGAAAAATGCATCGACGACTCCAAGATGCAAATTCATCGCAGAGACAAGACACTTGAGAAGCAAAGCATAGACATCCAAAAACCCGGAGAAGAACAAAATTTGGTTCTCATCCGTGTAGCAACTTGTAAGGAGTTTTCGTATCCAGCTAAAAGGTGTAGGAATATGATTAGTAAAGTAAGCCAAAGTCAAGACACATTCTCCCAAAAAATCAATAGGTATATGAGCTTGAAAGCAAAGAGCACGAGCAACATTTAGAAGATGTTGATGCTTACGTTCCACACGACCATTCTGCTGAGGTGTATCAACAGAAGAAGTCTCAAATAAAATTCATGTTTCAACAAAGTAAGTCAGTAGTGGTAAGAATTATGTGCTATTATCCGCTCAAACCATGTTGATGTAGTGCATAAACTATCTCAAAATGAGAACATAAAAATCCTTAAATCTGGGAGAAACCTCTGATTTTGACGCAAGTAGATGAACCCAAAATGCCCGAGAGTAGTCATCAACTATGGTTAAAAACTAAAAGGCTCCACTAGTGTATGGGAAATTATAAGGTCCCCAAATATCACAACGAACTAACTCGAAAAGATGATTAGTTTTAGTTAAACTTAATGGAAAATTATTTTTAAATTGTTTTGCTCGATGACTGATTAAGCATGGAGAAATAGTTTTATAGTCCAAATGTCGATCTTTAATAAAAAAAATAGAATACAATGAAGTGGAAGGATGACCAAATCATTGATGCTAAAGACTAGCAGAAATAGAGTACCTGGAGACAGCGGAGACTGTTGATGTGCATGTTGGATAGGAAAATTCTTCAAATGTGTGCATCCAATAAACCCCACCCAATTATTCACCTATGCCAATCATTGTCCTCGAGCTGACGTCTTGTAGTATGCATATATTTTTGGTAAACGAAGCTAGACTATTAACGGTAGCAATTAATTTAGCACAAGATAGTACGTTGCAACGCAATTCATGGATAAGCAAAACATGCGGTAGATTCCCAAGACGTAAAGCGTCTTGGTAAAAAACAATAGATATGGTTCTATCAGGAAGAATAACATCAATGAAATCAACAGGGATAATATCATGTAGAAACTTCTTGTCACCAGTCATATGATTAGAAGTGTCAGAATCAATCATCCAAGGTAAATAACACTTACTTGACTTATTGTTAGTAGTATTTAATTTAGAAATAATATTTTAAAATGAATTCCAGTGGGCATCAGATAAATTGGGTCTTTCAACAAAACAATCAAGGGAGGTCGATGAAGAACCCATAGAGGCAGCATTGGCGGCAGCACTGGTGAAGATTTGAATTCGGCCGCCAGCAGCGATGCTCCAGTTTCTAGGCAACTGGTGTTGTTTCGGGCAAAGAGATGTGTCTCATTCACGATAATTATCATCTTTCAGAATAATTGGAGAAATTAGTAAAGTCAAGTTATCTTAAGCATGAAGAAAAAACTGAGATATAGATAGTAGCGCAGGAGCGTTGAAGGAGGCGCTAAACTTTATGGTGGCGGCGGTGGCGGCCGGAGTCAATCGGTGGCGCCATGAACCTCCGGCAGTGTCTTAAATGGCAATGACATCCTCAGCTGCCTCCGCGGGAGCAATGACGATGGCTTCTTATATGGAATCAGTCATAATGGATAAATCAGCATCGACCATTGGTTGGCGGAAGTGGAAGTGAAAATGATTTTTGGTTTTCACAATTTAAGAAATGATATCATGTAAAATATAATTCGATGATGGTATTTATCATAGAAGACCCTTATATATGGGGCAAATATTAAGACCAAAGGCTAACAGGAAAACTAAATAATTATGTATGACGATTCCATTCTAAAAATATTCAGCTAAATCTTATAGGAAAAAAATTAATGAATCTAATTACCATATTTACAAAATATCTTTAATACCAACCTTCTATTCCGTCCAAATCCTCCCGGATAACAAGTGTAACTGTACACTTTTGATTAATATAATGTTTGAATCGTTTGATTAGAGGTTAGTTTCTAAATATTAATTTGATGCAATGACTTGGGTAACATGGTATCAATCAATATAACGATGGCACAAAGGACTTATATATAATTGTTCAAAGATGGAAGATGGCGTGTAATACTTTCTGTAATTTTTTAAATTTCACTTAATCCTTCATCTCAACATAAATTATGGTAAGACGGTGTTATATGAGTATTTCTCTCAATTCTATACTCCCTTCGTCCAACAAAAACTGGCACATTTTGACTTTTGAAGTTAACTGAATCTATTTTCAATTATTAATATATTTATTTATGTGTATAAAAATATTAAACAATAATGATTTAAAATATATGTTATGTTGAATCAAACACCATATAACATAATAATAGTCTTGCATATATAATAATAAAATTTAATAATCAAAATTGTCTAAGTTTAACTTTCAAAAGTTAAAATATGTCATTTTTACCATATTGGAGGTAGTATCTCGTTATTCTAAGTACCATATAGTAGAACTTGTTGGCTTTTTGGATGGTGCTATCAACCGGCGATATTGGAGTTATTTTGACTAACCTAAACCCAAGTTGTCTAAAAATAATATACTAATATTAAATTATGTTATTGATTTAATTATTTACTATACATAATCAATCATAACTTATACTAATATTATAATATGTTACTGATTTAATTTTTTTTACTATATATAATCAATCACAACTTTTCAAAATATATGACTTCTTAAGATATAATTAAAACCATAAATATTTCATTGTACTATATATATATATTATATATATATATATATTACTGAAGAAAATTAAAAAAAACACATAATCTGAAATAACAAAATGTTCGGATTTTTTTATACATTAATAGAGTACTTCTGATACATATTATTTATTAATTAATTTATACATGAAAAAAGTCTTGTTTTAAACTAACTAACTACCAAATGAGGAAATTCTATAATTAATGATACTAATAAGGTCATTTGATGTTTACTTTTATTTATTACAATGATAAACATATAATTATGATAGTATTTTAAAACGAATCTCAACATATAAATAATTACTTTTTAAATAACTTGAATGAAATATTATAAAAATAATCAAATTTTATTGCATTCAATATTTAACGATTTCTAACTATCTCATATACTTTTCCTTAGATGACTAAACTTAAAAATTTAAATAAAATTCTCAGTTTTCAATTAAATGTAAGACATAGCATGTACAAAAAACTTAATCATAATATTTTAATTAATAATATCGCGCAACTTGCAATGGTACTCCGCTAGTTATACACAATTCAAGTTATTGATGACTTATGTACTTCAAAATCTATTACCTTTTTAAAGTGTGTTTTTTCGTTGCTACAGTAACGAACAGTGCTCCTTCGTCCTTCTTCCACGTTTCTCACTTCCAAACGCACCGTTTTGATTTTCATCATTAGTCAAATAGAGTTTGTGTTGAATACCATTTCTTCCCCTTCTTCCTCTAAATCACGAGGGTTGCGCTCAAAGAATGCATCAAGATCTTAATTCACTACTTTAACAGGCAGCGGCGACTTCAATTTCTGGTGGTGAGGGGTGGCAGCGAAGGATCTAAGGCGACGATACGACAGCAGCTCCTCGTCCTTCCTTTTAAGTTTCTGGAGAATTCGAACTTCATGTGTCCTCCGTCGAAGGTGCGAAGATCAGAATAAGAGTGGTGGTGGAGACCAGCGTCGGGATTTGCTGCGACGGGAGCAAAGACTCGCTGGAGAGGAATAGCTTCTGCTTCGAACCGCTGCCACAGGATCTTCTCCGCGTGTGGTGTGAACACCTTCAACAGTATATCGATTCTCTCGGTAAGCCCAAACTTGTCAATTTGTATTTGGATACTGTGAATTTTTTTGATATATTCAATGCCT
>JAULKK010153635.1:0-16650 GCA_032355705.1 Rubia peregrina | reverse complement strand
TAGTTCCTTCATTTCTTCCCATGACTCCACATAGATACGCCCATGATTGAAGATTCCATATAAAAAGAGTTTCATTGAAAATGGAAGCGATATAAAGGTTATGTTCGCCGTTTCCTTTGATCGCCTAGGGCTCAGCAAGAATATTTTTGTAAAGGTCCACATTGCCATTAGCATGGTTTACCGGAAAGCAAATTCTTCCAATAGGGGTGGTCTCCCTACACGTAACCATCACTGAAGCGGAGAAACGTAGGACGATCTATTGACACTTCGTTATCTTAGATGTCCCCACACTTTCACTGTAATTCTGGGTCGACCATGAATGATTTATGAGAAATTATTTTGATGTTATCTTAGCACAATTAATACCCTTATTTACCTTCTTTTGTTGTTGGTTAGTTGGATTATTAGGTGATTTACATGATAGGGGTTATAATAACAAAATATGGTTATTTTCTTTGACTTTCCTTTTTTGTGAGCACATAGTCTAACGTGTTTACCTCTATGAGTAGGTAAAATTATACTTGTTTTGTGAGCTTATTTGGAGACCATCATCGTCCAATCAATAGGTTGGTAGAAGATTGAAGGCCACTTTACAAAGTGGTAGAATATTGCTAGATCAAAGGAAAGGAAGAGAATGAAAAAGACCTAGTTTTGAAGTTAGAGTTTGGAACCCGTTCATATGACATGGACTATACCTCTTGACACGGACCATGCCGCTCAGAAAGTGGCATCAATAATATGAATTTGATCCCAGACACGGTTTTATGAAATGGACCGTGTAAAATTACATATTCCGTGTAATCAATAATGTACATTAGGAGCTAGAACCAGGGTCCAGGAAACAGACCATATAAATATACACGATCCATGTTGACTGTGTTGACGAGGGTTTGATTAGAATATTTCCTTCTCTCTCCTCGAACCTATAAAATCAATCTTTTTGTGCAAAAGACAAAGAAATAGGAGGCGAATTTTGACATTGTTAATTGTAATTTTTTCCTTCTCTTTTCATTTATTTCATCTCTTTTATGTATTTCAAACTCAAATTTGTTGTGAGTTTTATTAGATTAGAGAAGAGTAATTAATTGGGAGCATTTCCAACTATATTTAATTAGATATTTGTGAGATTATTAGATTCATCCTATTAATATTTTTATTATCATTATTATCTTTTGATATTATCTATGATTATGGTTATGCATGATTAGGATCAGAAAGTAAAAATTATTAAGATTATTTCATTAGTTAGTGCTAGGCTCGGGAATGAACCCGGAAGTATTTTGTCTTTTTGTACATAGGTTAAATGCTAAGATCATGTATGCCTGATTGTTGCATTCTTGGGTTGAATTAGACTTAGATATGAGTTGGATCGGTCTATGGACGATGTGAGAGTTACAAAGTGAGTGGTTGGTAATCTTATTGATCTTGTTGTGGTCAAAGGTAATCCCAAAGGTCATGTCCCTTGTTTGTAACAACTAGGTGGTCGATTCCCCTAGAGAAATAAATGAGGTACTAATGTCCTGGGTTGTACATAATGTGCCTTTGAATGATTATTCATGATGGGTCCTGGTGAGCTATGATATTGCAGGGTTTAATTTACTAAGTGTTGACAGGTTTATTAACCTCAAGAGTGAGGGCAAGTGGTGGCAGTGTAAAGCGCACCCCTACCTATATACTGAGAAGGTGAGAGTTTAATAAAGGGGTAGAATCAGCATATGACTAACTCGCGAGAGTTCCAAGTGAATCAAAATCTCCACATCGTATAATCGAATGTAGGATAATAATCATATGATTATATGAATAGATTGAGGATCAAATCAAAGTATTAAACATGTGATGAAAATACCCCTAAGGCTCTTTAGTAGCGTATTTACACCTTTATTTTATATTTTCATGCTTTTAGTTGTTAGATTATTACTCACACAAGCCCCCCTCCCCACTGTTACGAACACAAAAATTTGGTGATGCTTGTGTGTGCTACTACATGAAATTATCTTTTAAACTCCTTTGTCCCTGAGGACGACACCTGACTTACCACTATCTACTATTTTAGTAGTTAGGAGTAATTAGGCGGTAACTTATAAGTATTATCTTTGACTTTCATGCATCAAAGTTTTTAAAAATGCTTAAGCTTACGTCAAATTTTGGTGCCTCTGTCGGTTTTGGTGCCTCTGTCGGGGACTTAGGGTGCGTTTATATGATACCTAGCTTAGTTACTTAGTAGAGTAGTTTTTGTTTGAGTTTTTTTTCTTTCTAGTTTTAGTTAAATTGAGCTATTTTTTTTTGGTTGTGTTTTTTTATCACTTACCTTATGTTTGTTTTTTTTGTAGATAGTGAGTAATGATTTGGTATTTATTTATGGTACATACCCATGCCAATAGCTTAGAACCATAACAGTACATACCCGACCTCTCATGTATGAGAACAAATGAAAAAGTTCAACCACCGCCACTCGTAGTTGAGGGGAATATCCTGATCGAAGATACTCGCACTTTCAGGGAGTTGTTGGCTCCAATTTTTTTAGAATCAAAGTCCTTACATCATCTTTCCACCGATACCCACGTGACCTGTGAGCTCAAGTTAGGGGTGATCCACTGTATCCCTACATTTCATTGTATGAATAGGGAGGGAACTTATTTGTGTTCTATTTAGTGTGCACCAACATGAAGCTGCAAGGTGTGTCATAAGAAGAATACAATCTAAGGGCCTTCCTATTCTCATTGAAAGACCCAGCCAAAGATTAGCTTTATTATCTTCATCTAGGGTGGATCACAACATGGATAGATATGAAGAGAAATTTCCTCGAGAAGTTTATTTCAGCATCCAAGATGGTGGGATTAAAAAAAACTATCCAATATCTCTTAATGCCGCCAGGAGACTTTGTTTAAATTTTTGGAAATATCCAAGAGGCTACTTGCTAGTTTTCCCTATCACCCATTTAAGGATGGGTATTTGGTGTACTACTTCTTCGAAGGCTTATCGGATGAGGATATTAGAATGGTCAATGCAGCGTGCAATGGATTGATTGTGAACAATATCCCCAAGAATGCAATGACACTCTTTGAACAGATGGTCAATGTGACTAGAAAATTCTAGACTTTGGCAAGGGTGAAGATAAACGATGATGTGAATTCGTACTCCCTTGAGCTTGAGTAGAAAGTACAAGCTATTGCTTCAATGATGAAGTAATTTATGAACATGAAAATTCATCAATTAAAATATTATGGGATATGCTCACTCGATCACCCTATCGTGGCTTGGCTGCAATCGTAAGGGGATGTACTTGAAGAAGTCAATATCGTGGGCTATCAAGGACAAGGGTTTCAAGAAAACAAGGCTTATTAAGGATATCAAGATCAAGGCCAATTGTTCCAATGGAACTAAGGGTTTGATAAGAAATATGACCCTACTCCAATATATACAACCCGAGGTAGTGAGACCATCTGAACTTTTAGTGGAGGGATGACCAAGAGGAACACCTTAACTATGGAAATGGTCAAAACTACAACCGGGGACTCAAAAACCCTTAGAGGTGAAGGGAGTTCAAACCCTCAAGCAAGCAACCACAAATCCTAAAGGGAAGAATTGATGGAAGTCATTTCTCGTCTAACGAAGAGTAATGAGATCTTTGCATCAGACAGGAAAGAAAATTGAAGTTCTTGGTACTTGGGCCTTTTCAAGCATAAAAAACTCTGAGGTTCCAAGTTGGCCAACTAGCTAATTAGTGAGCTGCCTAAAGGTAAAAGAGTCGGGAAAAATTCCATCTCAACCCAAGGTGAATTTGAGGGAAAACTGAGAGCTATCACGTTGAGGAATGGCAAGGAAGTTAGAGATCCTAAGAAAGAAGCCTAGCAAGAGGATAACCGAGCAATCAAAAGCACTAAAGTTGAAAGTGATGAGGAACTCTTGGTTGAAAGCAACCCTAAATAATTGGAGGTTGAGTATAAGGAACCTGAATAGATAAGTTCTGCAAGGGAACTTTCCACAACCAAGCTAAAAAAAGTCATCCCTCCACCTTCATTTCCAGCGGCTTTAAGGGCAAAAAGGAACAAGAATGTGGACAACGAGGACGTCATCAAAATCTTCTGAAGGTGTGAGGTAAATATCCCCTTGTTTGACGCTATTGCTCAAATTCCAAGGTATGCCAAAAAAATTAATGAAGCATGTACTAAGAAAAGGAATAAAACACTTAGGAAAGTAGGGAAATTTAAAATAGGAGGTGATCCACCTCCCCGTTGGATCGTTAACTAGCCATCAATTAACCCGCTGAGTGGCTTCAGAAAGATTTAAAAAAATAATGTTACTCCCGCTCCTACTACTACACTACCTATGGGGTAGATAGTGCCAAGACCATTTTCGTCCACAGTGATGCTATGAAGTTAACAATTAATTATACAAACCCGCAATCGGGATGTCAATCTGATAACGTGTTAGGAATAGCTAATGTTGCAAACCAGGTGTTTGGGTTTTTTTTGTCTAACTACTACAAGAATGCAAGAACACAAGAGAATAAAACTATAAATCGCTAACACTTGGGGATATTTGCGTAACATGATCGGTAGTATAATTCGATCCTGGATTCCACCACATCCAAGAAATATAAACCTATCCAAATGCTTACACCACGTAGAGTGGTCGATGATCAACACTTCCTCATACCTATCACATAGGGTGCTATTGTACTCTTCCATCGGCACCGCCTTTGTAATTAGAGGAGCCTGCTTGTTGTGCAAATCTAAATCCCCCTATATGATTACGTTTGGGGTACTCAACTACGAATGCTTCTTCCTAGGTCTATAGAGGCAAAGGGATAGGCACCTTATTGTTGGCACTAAGGTTGCAAAATACGCTAACCTTAGTTTGCTTCTATGTTATCTCTATCTGTAACCTTTCGGACCAACTCGCCAGCTAAACTAATTGTATTGACTTTGCAACCCACATGCATAAAGCCATACGGTCCCGGACTATTGTTACCCCTATACACCTAGGTTCACTCCCCATGGGATATCAATAAATGTGCCAATATGAAAGTAGCCTAAGGTGCATGCCAACATAGTGTAACAATCATGCAATTAACAAGAATGTAAAGAACAAGCCAACATAATGTTATAAGCATAATAGGAAAGAAAGATCTACATAATCTCACAACATAACTACCAAGTCATGAATAAAAATATAGATCCCTAAGATAAATCACTACTCTACTACAAATAGATCCATGAAAAATATTGATTTAAATGTCATGGATCTAAGAAATTAAGAGAATAAAAAGAAAATAAAAGAGAAGGAAAAGACAACAAGAACTCTAGAGAGCAAAAGAACTCTCCTCTTCCTTCCTACCTACCACAAAATAAAATCTACATTATTCCTAATTATTTTACCCCAGGAGACTAAAGGTTCCTCATATAGGAGAAGATAAATAGGTCTCTAAAGGCCCATGTTCGGAAGAAACCCTAATGCTCCCACTAGTAAAACCCTAGGTCCCAACTAGTGCCACATGATCTCGGGTTATGCCCAACCAGTGCCACATCGGCATGGGCTGTGTAAAAGCACACAGCCTGTGTTGGCTTGGCTAGGCACGATCTTTGTAATTCAGCATGGGCCAATGGCTGGGATCAACTTCGTTGCATTTGAATGGAACAGACAGTGTAAATCTCCATGGCCATTGGCCGAAAGCATGATTTTTTCTTTTAAACGACACGACCCCCTTGCGGGCCGTTTGTTGGGAGTCAATTTTTAGGCAAACTGATATTGCGGGCATGTAAAAGGTTGCGGGGTCTGGGCTAGGGGTTCCGATCTTAAATATTTTGGTGCACGAGACCTGCTAAAACACACGTCCCATGATGCTACAGTGCCTAATGGTGAGCCCCTCTGGCGCTGGTTGTCCCGAGTCCCTTTGGCACAGTTCATGCTGGCTTCGATTCTTCCAAAACTTGGATTTTTTCCTTCAAATTGTTTGCACCGCTAAGGCTGAACCGCTGATCTAATTTGAGAGTTCTTGTAGTCGATTCTATAGTGGTCAAGAAGACAAATCCAATGGTACCACTCTCAGATGCTGATTCTTCTCTGATTATTCCCAGAACTCTGTACAATTCTTGGATCTTAATTCCTCCACTTCTTTGTCTTCCTTTTTTTACCCTTCTATATTCTACCACATTTTGACTCGTGGCCTTTAATCTTCTACTATCCTTGCAAATGGCCTTCAACAATCTACTACCACCCTTGCAGATGACCTTCTACAAACTATGTCGAAGTGCTTACGAGCAACCTACTAATAAGCTCACAAAAGAATATCTAGGCTCTTGTGAGGACATAGTGACCATTAGATCCAATTAAGTCTACAAAATTAGGGATTTAGACAAGAAAACCAACAACTGTCATCTAAACCCTTTGTAATGTAAACCTAACTAAAACCAGCAATCAACCAACCAAAACATATTAGTAAATGTGTCAAATGCATGCATTTCAATGCAGATCAATTCCCTCACACTCAAACCTCTACTCATCCTCGAGTAAAAAAAGAGCAAAAATCCTAGAGGAAAGTAGCTTGTAAGGATAAGTTAACCAATACATTCAACCTTATTCCTAAGCTACCCTAGTTCCCCCAAAGATGTAAGAATCTCACAACTCTCACTCTCACGGAGAAGCTAAAGTAACCTATCCCACCAAATCAAACCGATAAAAGGCAAGGTGTATGTGGTAAGTGTGAAGCTAACTTACTCTGCTAAAAAATCCGCCAATGATAATCTAAGAGATGTTCAATTAAAATTTTCATTTTCTCTCAATTTCTCTCATTTTTCCTAGGAGCCATTTCGGGTTTTCATCCTAACTTCACACACATGTTAATATCATCTCTCACATTTTTCCACACCATGGCCTCTCATTTTTGCATAGGTCTTTCGACCTATCCGGTCCTTTCCCATTTTTGCCTAAATCTCTCTTTTGGGTTTTCAACTTTGCAAGGTATTCCTTTTCATTCACTTTTTTCCAATCAATTTTTTTCTAAGTGCTCCTCGAAGAGCTACTTTCTACATAGAAACAACTAAGAAAGTGTTATCTTATTCCCCTCCCCACACTTAAAGCTTGCATTGCCCTTAATGCATATACAGAATCATAGAACGTATGTCAAGGAAAGGAAATAGGAGAGCACTTACAATGAAAAATGAATACTAAATCTACCCTTAGTGTCACAATCATGGATCTAATGAACAAACTACCATAACAACAATATACTACCCATAACCTTTAATCAAGCAAGTTCACTCTAACCACTATCATACATCATAAGTCAAATAAAGAATTGAATCACGTAGGAGATTTACCTCTTAGGTTTCGATGTGTGTGTTTCAATGGTTTTGAGGGCAAGTGATTTTGGGTGGTATTTTGGTGGTGGTAGGGAAGAAATGGTGATTAGGATGTAGGAAGGTAAGTTAGCTTCATGGGTCATGTACGTTTACATGCCCTATGAATTTGGAGGTTTGGTTCTCCTCCTTGTCCACCATTTTGATCATTATGAACCATGTACATCTACATGTTCCATGAGTTGGACTTCTCCTAATTAACCCCCTTTCCCACTTTCCTTCAAAAAACATATGCTTCGTACAAAAAAACATGCACACCAAGTGTAATAGTGCTCCAAAACCAAAAGCACAATGCAATGGGACATCTTTCCTCCCCCACACTTTCACATACATATTCATCAAATAAGAAACATGATATGAAAGGAAGGGGAGGAAAATAAAATGATAGGCAATCACAACTTCTCAATGCATTTTTCCCACCTCAATATCCTCAAATCTATCCCAACATGCAACTCAAATCAAGCCACTACAAATATACACTAGACAAGTATCAATCAACATCCACACACATATACAACTAGTGTGCGGTCCTAGGCTGTGTATTTGGTGGTGGAGTGTAGTGGTATCTAATGGTTTGAGGTAAGAATAAGAAGATAAAAGTGATCATTTCTTTTCAAAGAAAAAACTAACTAAACTAATTTTTCAAAGCTCGGGTTGCCTCTGGAGAAGCTCTGTATATTTAAGGTTATCGGGACGACGCTAATGTCATCCATATGGTGTGGGTTTGTACCCCATCACCATAGGCAACCAAACATAAAGAGGTGGGGGTAAGAATCTTCCAAGAGAAAAATGTAATAGAGGTGGATTCAACCCTAGAGGAAATAGGTAGTTTGGAAGCTTAGTACATTCAATTGGCTTCTCTATGGTTTCCTCTAAGGGTTTTGAAAATGTGGGAGTTGGTTCCATAAGTAGAGGTTAGGGTAAAGATTGGTAAAATGGCGAATTAAGAACAATAACCCTTTTCTCAACTTCTTCGCTCTCAACAAACCACTCCCCATCTCCTTTGGATTCATCTTCCAAAATCTCAAATTCAACTAGGGATGGTTCATTTTCAAAATATTGGATTTCTAGTTGACTCTGCCTTTTCCATCAAGCTACTCACTTTCCTTTCAACTCCCTCAATGCTTGAGGAGAGTTGAGTTCACAAATCTCTAATGTTGCTATGCAACTATGATTAGAGTAACTTGCTACTCTTGGTCACATTAACTATAGCTTGCGAAATTTCTCTATAATCCAAGTCGGAAACTAAAACTAGGGAATTGGGTTTGGGGGATTGTAGAGGTTGGTGAAGGCCAAGTACAAAACCCAAACTTTTGGTTTCTCGATACATATCCATACCATGAATTTGAGTTACCACTCAATCTCTAATTAGGAGAATCATGGTATAGGTACCAATCTCGATCCCTTTGACCTTAGGAACCAATAACTCATACTTCTCTCTCATATTTTCTTGACCAAGAGCAAGACTACGCAGGGTGGTGGCCCTGACATGTCTTACAAAATCTCTTGTTGAGTCTCTCTTCTCCATAATTTTTTCCTTTTTTTCAATAAACAAAAAAGAAAAGACACAAAATTCATAATCACAGTGCAAGGGTTCTCGGTTCACACCCTATTCAGGAAAATAAAAAACAAACAAAAAGGACACAAACAAAAACACAAAAATAGTACAAGATCTCCAACAAAAGCTAAAAAATAAAAGCAACACTAATTACTCAACCAACAAGTTATTTAAGTTAATAGTTAATTCTTTATGCTAGCATCAGCGACAGTGGTGCCAAAATTTAATCCGCCTCCCTGCGGGATTGTTAACTAGTCATCAATTAACTCGTGGAGTGGCTTCATAAAGATAAGAATTTGTAATTTTGCTACAATTCCTACTACTATACTACCTATGGGGTAGACGGTGGCAAGACCGATGGTCGTCCACGGAGATGCTAGGAAGTTAACAATTAACTACACAAAGCCAGTCATCAATCCGATCACTTGTTAGGAATAGCTAATGTTGCAAAATAGGTTTTTTGGGGTTTATTTTTACTAAAAACTACAAGCATGAACAAACACAAGAGAATAAAACTATATATTGCTAACACTTGGGGAATATTTACTGACCCACCTCGAGGTTGTCTTAAATGAACCATGGGAGATCCACTCAATTAACCCGAGATGAGGTTGTCAAGTATTAAGGGTCAAAGATAGAATTTATATTGTTGCTCCCATTTCTATCACTATAGTACCGAAATTGGTAGATAGTGGCAAGTACCGGGATCGTCCACAGAGATGTTAGGAATCTAATAACCAACTACACATAGCCACGATCAGGTCATCAATGTGATCGTGTATTAGGAGTAATCAGTGTCGGTAAATGGAGGGAACTACGAGCATGCAATTCAACAGAGAATAAACTATATAAACTAGCACCTGCGGAATATTTGTGCAACATGATTAATGTTGTTTCGATCCTCGATTTCATCACATACTCTCTCTATCCCAGCCATATATGCAAACTTTCCTTTTTAGGCCGTCCCAGCCAAATCTGCACACTTTCCATATTTAGAATTTTTCTAAACATATAATGACCAAAATACCCTATAAATAACAAAACTTTACACACAAAACCTAAACCTATATCTAACTCACTCACCCACCCACCCCCTCACCAGCTTTCTCCCTTAGTTATCCCACCCCACTCCATCTCTCTTAACCTTTTTCCCATATCTCTCCACTGCATCTCAGTCTCTATTCCGTCTCTCTCTACCGCATCTCAGCCTCCCTTATCTCTCTCTCCACCGTGTCTAAGCCCCACCCCATCTCTCTCCATCGCATATCAACCTCCCCATCTCACCATCTCTGCCTCTCTATCTTTCTCTCCACTGCATTTCCATCTCTGTTGTGTCTCTCTCACTGTCCGTCTTCATCTTTTTTTATGCCATGTCTCCGATTTCTTGCAGATCTGGAGAAAAGTGAGTCGAGTCGTGGTGTTATGTATTAGGTTGGGTGGTGGTGTTGGGTGTTGAACGTGTGGTTTTAGATCAATTTCCTGATGATCTAGGTCTTTCGTCAAGATTAGGGTAGGTAGAATGAAGAAGGGAGAGGCGGATGAGTGGTGGACAAAGGTGGAGATGGGTGGGCATGGGTAGAGAGAGAGGGATGAGAGTAAGAAGATAGAGGCAGAGGAGTGACGAATAGTGGCAGAGATTGGTGGGTAGGGGAAGGGGGAGAGAGATGAGAGGAAGATGAATGAGGGTATTTTAGAAATTTCACAACTCAAAAATTAAAACAACTTTCTCTTTCTGCAGGTATGGCTGGGACAGAGGGAGCATAAGAACTATATACCTATTCTAGTGTTTGTGACATGTGGTATGGTGTATGGTCAACACTTCCTCATACCTGTCACGTAGGGTGCAAATGTAATCTTCCATTAGCACCGTCTCCGTAATTAGGGGAGTGAAACAATGGCCCTACCTACTGGGCAGATCTGAATCTTCCCCGTGCTATTATGTCTCGGGCACTACACCATGAATGCTTCTCCCTAAGCCTAGAAAGGCAAAGGGGGTGAAGCACATTATCGATGGCTCCAGAGTCGCGAGGCTAACCCTACCTTGCTACTTTAACTATCTCTACTCGTAACCCTTCAGACCAACTTACCGGCTTACTAGTGCATGGTCGGACTATCATTACCCCAAGTTCATCTAGGTTTAAGAAAGTGTAAGAAGAGTATTTTCTTTCTCTAGCCTACTCTTGAAGATGAAAAATGGGCATAAACTTAAACCCTAGTAGACAAAGGTCCATATATGATAGGAATTTGAAAAAGGCCCAAAAAAGGCCTAAACCCTAGCAGATTTGCATGGCCAGTGGTAAATAGCATGGTCCGTGCATGCTCGTGCAAAATGGGTCATGCACCACTGCACGGTCGGTGCAGCCTCGTGCAGGGTGAGCCACATGGATTGACACGCACCGTGCAACCTCGGGAAATGCGGGATGCATTGACTGACACAAAATATGTAGTCTAGTGCAAGGTGTGGCACACGGACCTGCACGGGTCGTGGGTTGGTGCTTGATCTGGAACTTCTTATTTGCAAGCCTCGTGTTATTTGTCATGGCCATCGGCTGGAAGGACTTTTTGCTCATAAAATTGGCGTGGCCCGTGATATTTGTCATACCCCGTGTGATGGTTTTTACTTTTGGAACTTGGAATGGTGTGGTCTATGTGAATTGAGATAGTTAGTCCCCATTCTTAGCCATTTGGGAGTGATTTTGAAGCACTGGTGTAGCAGCACACACGAGGGTGCATGGCCTATGTAAGGGCATTCGCACGGGCCTTGATTTTCATTTGGACGGACCGTGCATGACTGGTGTAGGTTCCGTGTATGAATCGTGCCGGCCAGCTAGTTTGACAAGTTGCGCCATCTTCCGTTCTTGGCCTTCTTGAACTTTGAATCCACCTTTTCCAAGCTCAATTCCATCTACTACCACACTTGGAGTCTGTGGCCTTCAATTTGCTACCACCCTCTCGAATGGCCTTTGATATCTTCTACCATCCTTTTGAATGGTCTTCAAATATATTCTACCACCCTTGCAAAAGCCTTACACAAAATGAAGATGAAAATTACTCACGAGTAACCTACTTGTAAGATCACAAAGGATAATCCAGGTGCCCCTGAATACAAAGTTTCCATTAGCTTCAATTATGTCTACAAAACTTGGGATTTAGACAAGATAACCAATAATGGACGTCTAAACCTTTTGTCGTGTAAACCTAACTAAAACTAGCAATCAACTAATGAAAATATGATAAGAAGTGTGCCAAATGCATTGGTTAATGCATGCATAAAGGTGCCCATCAATCCCCTACACTTAAACCTGTACTCGTCCTTGAGTAAACAAAAATGAGAAAAGATCCAAGAGGAAATTAGCATGCATAGATAAGTTAACTAATACGTTCAACTTATTGCTAAACTACCCAAGTTCCCCCAAAAGATTGTAAGAATCTCACAACTCTCACTCTCTTCGAAAATGCTAAAGTAACATATGCACTAAAAATACATAAAAGAAAAAGTGGAAAAAAGCAAAGAAATATGATAAGTGCTAAACTAGCTTACTCCGCCGAAGAAGCCGCCGAAGACAATCTAAGAGATGTTGATGAAAAAACTACCAAAGATGCTCAAGTTCTATTGCCAATTTCTCTCATTTTCCCTAGGAGCCTTTTTGAGTTTTTATATTAGCATTCACACATGTTGAGCTCACCTTTTTCCACACGACCTCTCATTTTTGCCAAGGTCTTTCGACTTATCCAAGCTTTCTTCCCATTTTTGCCTATGTTTCCCTTTCAGGTTTCCAATTTAGGTGGATATATATATACTCATTTTCCCCAACATTTTCAAATTTTTGTGTAGCACAAAATGCCCCAAAGATGGGCTTCATACTACAAAAAGATCATGAAAAATAATAATTTAGACCACCAAAATGTTCATCCCAAAATATCCCCCCACCAAAACAAAGTTATAGCACCCTAAAGATTACACAACCAAAAACACACCAAACTTCCCAAAACAAAAAATAATGCCAAAAACACAAAACAAAACAACACCAAAAACACAAAGGAATTCCGATATACTACTCCCTCCCCCACACTTGAACTCTGTATTGTTCCCAGTGTAATGAAATAATAAAAACCATGAGTGGGAAAGAGAAAAGTGGTGGAACTCACTCATGCTCCGAAGGGTCCCTTCTCAAGGGCCATGTCTCACGCTTCATTCTTCTCTCCTCTTGTCGCATTTCTTGCCTCTCGATAGGAATGACATCTATAAAACCATCGAGCCTTAAGATTTGGAATCTCTTGATCAAGTTCTCAATGGAATCTTCTTGGAAATCCATCCTCTCATCTAAAATGACGAACTCGTCCTTCATTTCACGCTCGACGAAGTCCAATCTATACCCCCAAATATACATGGTAAATTCAATAGAGCTTAGCCTAGTCCCAAACTCCTCCAACTGTATACTCATTCCACCCATCGTGTAAATAATATCCTACACAAGTTGGTTAGAACTCACAAGTTGTTCCCCAAATATGTGAAATTGGTCAAGGAAATCAACGGGTAGGTGAGTGCGACCAAGTGGTTCCCTAGATGAAGTCTCACCATCGTCATCTTCGATGTCTATGTCCAGGTTTGATAGGACTTTAACAAGTCTCTCTCAAACCTCAGATCGGGGGCTAGAATTAAATAATCCAATATCATATCGTGGCCGATGGCGGTGTGCTTCGACTGTGGAAGGATCTTGAAATTGCACACCGTGGAGCCTCCGTAAAACACACAAATCTATCCTCCGAGGTTGTGGTAGCTACCATAGAAGCCCTTGCCAGCTTATCTATTGTGTACCTTGTCCCCAAATGGCCTAAATTTGCCAATGCAAATGGAGAGGAATCGGATGGCCCATGAGTTTGGCTAAGAGTCCAACCATGCCACCCATATATATTTTGCCACTTTCTTGTTTCTCATGACAATGCATTCTTCCATGAAATCCGCCACCATTTTGGGGTAGAAATTTCCCTCCAGAGTCATCGCCCAAAAGGCTTAAACATCTAAACTGGGATACTGTAAAATCTCTTTGTGATAGAATACCCCCAAGGACAATAATCGTTGGACATATCGCAACGCTGAAAGGACAATTTTGGTGCTCTTGCAAAGATACTTCCTCTCTGTGCCTGAAAATTCTCCAAAAATTGATCAATGAAAATGGAAGGCCTTGTCGGTGTGTCCTCGGAATATCCTTCCCATACTTAGCTTCAAAGCGCTCACATTCCTCGGATTGATCTCCGGTTGGGAAGAAAGCTTTCTGGACTCTTTGGCTTTAAGTTGGCTCACCGAGGTGGCACGTTGTCTGACTTGAATTTCAAGGTTCTTGATGCTAAAAAATGCCCTAGTCCCGAGATCTTCAATCTCTGGCCTTGAGCGCTCCAAAAAAACATAATGCTTCTTAGTCAATTGAAAGATTTCTACCAATATTTCTCTTGATCCGACTTTTAGAGTGAGGCATTGTTGTTGGAAGACCCTTCTCCCCTCAGACAGAATTGAGTTGGAGCTTGTCCACCTCGGTTGTTCCCTTGCACTTGATTCTCCTTGCGCGCAATGGAAGTTGAGGTGATCGTGGTACCACAGGTTGAAGGTAATCGCGTAGGGGTCTTGTCTTTCGTCTCATTGGTTTCCACGTAACCCTCTACTGAATTGTTGCCTATTTTCACCATTGTTAAAATTCAATGCCTTAACTTTCACCACTTGTGGGAAAACATTCGTGTGATGATCAAGACTAAAAATGACACACACTTTTACATGAACTCTTTTATCATGAAATCAAGAGCTTGGACTTGCTTCTCTAGTTTGGGAGAATTAGATGGCTCGTTCACAGTTTTCACTCTCGATTTTGTACCAAACTGACTTGTACCATTTTCCATCTCCTCAAAGAGTGTCATTGCTTCTCTTAGACTCTTGTTGGTGATTGAACCGTTAAGCGGCATTCACTATTCGCATGTAATTATCACACAATCCCATGAATAAATAGTATACCAAATCCCCCTCTTTGAATGGATGATATGGACAGCTTGCCAATATCCTCTTGAACTGCTCCCAATACTCGCAGAGAGGTTCATTAGCAAACTAAGAGATATTGAAGAGCTATTTTTCAACCCCGTTGACTTTGAAGATGAGAAGTATTCCACAAGAAATATGCGCTTCATGTCCATCCAGGAGGTTATGCAACTGGGTGGAAGGTAGTACAACCAATCTTTGGCCGCATCCCGAAGTGAGAAGGGAAATGTCCTCAAATTGTAATCTTCCTCCGAGACTCCCAATAGCTTCATGTTAGTGTAAACTAGATGAAACTCTGATAACTGCTTGTTTGGATCTTCACCAACCATTCCATGGAAAGTTGGCAAGCACTGGATCATGCTGCTCTTGAGCTCACAAGTAACATTTGATGGCAAGAAGAAAATGTAAAGGGGTTGATTCTCCAAGTTGGGAGCCATCAACTCAGTCAAAGTGCGGTAATCTTCCGCCATTTATTCGCTCTCTCCAATTACTAAAACTTGTTCTTGTGGAACTCTGGTCTAGTTCTCCTCCTCCTTCGTCTCCTACTACATGCGTACTCTTTTGGGTAATCTAAAACTCCTAACTTATTGGTACGGGTGTGAAACATAAACCGAGAGCAAAAAGGTATCCAACTAGAATAAACACTAGCAAAGAGGGTTGGAAGTAACTGGATAACTAGCAAGAAATCTCAACAGCAAAATCAAAAATAAAACAACACTAACTACTCAACTCGTTCGCTATGCAAGTTAACTACTAGACCTTTAAACTAAAATCCCTGGTGGTGGTGACAAAATTTAATCTGCCCCCTCTTGGGGTCGTCTTAAATGAACCACAGGAGATCCACACAATTAACCTGAAATGAGGCTGTCAAGTATTAAGGATCAAAGATAGAATTTATATTGGGTCTCCTGTTCCTACTACTATACTACCAATATTGGTAGATAGTGGAAACTGTTAGGGTCAACCACAGTGATGTTAGGAATATAATAATCAACCACACACAACCGTGATTGGGTCATCAATCTGACCATGTGTTAGGAGTAACCAGTGTTGATAAAACAAGCATAGGGGGATATAAATAAAAATAATAACATGCAATTTGATCTTGAGAATAGACTCTATAAACTAGAACTTGGGGAATATTTGCATAACATTATTAATGTCATTTCGATCCTTAATTTCATCACTTACAAGAACTATGAACCTATTCTAATGTTTGTGACACATAGTGTGGTCGATGATCAACACTTCCACATGCCTGCGCATGTAATCTTCCATCGGCATCGCATCCATGGTGGGGGCAGTATAACAATGGCCTTGCCTGCCGTACAGATCTAAGTCCTCTCCAAACGATTACGTCCCGAGCACGACACCACGAATGTTTCACCCTGGGCCTAGAAAAGCAAAGGGGGTGAAGCACCTTATCGATGGCTCTAGGGATGCAAAGCTAACCCTAGTTTGCTACTTTAGCTATCTCTACCAGCAACCCTTAGGACCAACTCATCAGCTTACTAGTGCAAGGCCGATCGTAACGTTAACTTGGCAACTTTCATGCACACACCCACATGGATCCGGACCCATCGTTATCCCAAGCTCATCTAGGTTTCCTTCCCCGGGGGGTATTAATAGTGCATCAACATGAAAGTAGACTATGGTGTGTGCTAACTAAGTTTGACAATCATGCATTCATAAGAATATGAAGAACA
>JAULKK010153215.1:0-16652 GCA_032355705.1 Rubia peregrina | reverse complement strand
ATGGCCGTATTTGAATATAGAGCACGAAAACCTCTCTAAGGGTCATTTCGTCGAACACTTGAGCTTCAAACTTCAACTTCAGCCCCTGATCCTTTGCGAACTCAACCAGCTTCTTAACATCATCACCAAGTCTGAAACCCTATAAATACAGAACAACCAACACCGCCGCCACAGCCCTGATCAGCACCCGCAGCTTGTCAGCATCGGCACCGGAGTTCAATACTGTTAATGAACAAATGGAACACCATGATAATCAAGCATAACGACCAACAGCAGCGACATAAATAAGAAGCAAACTTTCGATCGTAAGAACCTTGAAACCTTAAGAAATTATGTGATGAAGACGGAAGATAAAAGAGAAGAGGACACACGTTAAAATCATAAACCAGGTGGTAAAGGAAGACAAGCAAACGAAGGATAGATAAAAATAAAATACTTAAACGGTTGAGATTTGATCTTTCAAATGGTTATAATGATTCGGATTTATTCACAATAAAGTTATTCTTTCAAATGGTTGAGATTTGATCTTTCAAATGATTATGTTCATATTTATGAGACGGTCTCCTGTGAGGCAGCCTAAACTTTAGGCAGGGATCTTTCTCCAAAATCAATGCAGAATTTCATCTTACTCAAACTTGTTTGCAACTTTTAAAAAGAATCTCATCTCAATCAAAGTGTTTAATAATTGCATAATGATCATTGCCTAAATTTTGGCTGCCTAAAACAAGATTTAGTGCATATTTATAATATAATATAATATTTATTTTGTTCAGTACACTTTAATAGATAATACCAAGTAAGGATGGATATAATCTATGGAAACTCAACTAAGGGTTGATTGTTGATTAGTTAAACTCAATTTAATTATTAGTGTATATATGTATATAAAAAGTCAAGGCAAGGGCTTATTGTTGATTATATAAAGTCAAACTTTAGTTACCAGTATTTATATATAGAAACTTGGGTAATGACTAATTGTTGATTAGCTAAAGTCGAACCTCCTAATAACTACTTGTATATAGTAAATTAAGTAAGGGTTGACCGATAGTTAGTTAAATTCAAACTTTTTCTATTAGTGTTTGTATGTGGAAAGTAAATTAGTGTTGACTGTTGATAGTTTAAGTCAACATAATTATTAGTGTTTATATATAGAAAGTCAAGTATGCTCATATCGTTGATTTGTTAAAGTCAAGTAAGGCCTGGTCGTTGATTTGTTGAAATCAAGTTTTAGTTATTAGTGTTTATACATAAAAATTGAAGGACTTATGGGTGATTAATTAAAGCCAGGCCTTACTTAGTAGTATTTGATTATTTGAAGTTATACATAAAAATTGAAGGACTTATGCTGGATTCTGCCGATGCTCGATTCCCCACTATCGTTGCTGTATTTTTGTTTATTTGATGTTACTAGACTCCTTTATTTGATCTTATATTGCAAGGTTCTAGTGTTGTAATAGTGTTGTTTCCACAAATCGAACGTGCTTTGGGTTTTCTGAGTCCGGAACCTATTTCGAACTCTTTATAGGGCATTTTTTTGAACTGTCTTTGATCAAAATTGATCAAAAACGGAGTCTAAAAAGGCGGCTCTAAAGTATCTACTCTGGTTCGATGGAACCGCCTTTTAATCACCCCTTCCTCCAATAGGGATTTATTGTTAGAGATTAAAAAAAAAGCATTTCCCTAGTCACAACAACGTTATTAAGAGACGTCATGTTTAGGAAATGTTGTCTTTTTCTAAGTTTGTAGATCAATTAGTGTATTTTCGAATTCAAATATTTTACATTATAAAATAATATAATAAGATGCTTTTGATGTGAAAATAATATACTCCCTCTATTCCAATTCAACCTGCACACTTTTCAGTCAACTTTCTCAAGACACATTTGACCATAAATTTTAACCAGTATATAAATACAAATATTATTATGTGAGATATCATTGGATTCCCTGCATGATGTATTTTCTAAACATCAAATTTTAATACACCATTATTATACATAAATAAAGTTATCGTTGGCCATACATGGTATGAGAAAGTTGACAACTGGGACAGAAGGAGTACCACTATTTGGGATTCTAACACGCCCCTACACGTGCAGCGGTATTAATCAAAGCGCAAACGTGAATAAAAAGGGATTACGAGTCAACATTGGTCTGGTCTCTGACACCATATTAGAATAATAGCAAACAATCATTTCAATATATACTTGATAACTGAACCACTTATTGAACTACCTTTGTATACTCCTTCATAAATCTCCGGCAGCTCAGCTAGGTATTTGACCATAAAAGCACATGCTGAGGTTGCAGTGTCATATCCTCCTAACAGCAACCCTAGAATCTTATTGACGATTTCGGTTTCCGGCATAAATTTACCGTTTTCGTCACTTGTAGTCAACATGCGAGACATGATATCCTGCGTAGCAGAAGCCTTTCCTTCGCCCAAATCTATCTTCCTCTGCTTGATGATGTCCGAAAACATCTTCCTGATCTGGTTCGAGGCCTTGATCGCTCGGTTAAATGGCGTACCGGGCAAATTGATAGGCACTGAAAACAGCCCAGAGGCCAAAACATTCAAAGGCTTAAGCAACTTCTCAACTTCGTCCGGGTCCTCGACCGAAACAAACAACCTGAAACAATGGCAGAGTTAGAATGTGAAAGTCACTGCTCTGATACCATGAAATAATAGATTTCCCTATAATGGATTTCATAGTATAATCAGAAATATATAGAGTAAAGACATAAAGAGATTGAGCTATACTAGAATTCTAATCCGAAATATATGCTAGAATCACCTAAATATCGGCTAGAATATTCTACAAATCTTCTATCCTAAGTTCCTAACAAAATGAAACAAAATTTGATAACAAAACATAATTGATAAATTGACATGGACGAGGCAATCAAGTGAGGAATGTTGTGATGTACATATACAAGGCTGGGCAAGGTAACATTTATTTAAACTCCATTGAAAATGGAAACTCTAGAGCTAACACCAGCACTCTCCTTGGTTTGATGAGGAAATTCAGGATCAAAATGTTTTTTGATACCTCCCTCCATTCATCTGTACATGACACGCTTTCCTTTTTCGGTTAATATACTTTATATTTTTTTAAAGATTTATTCAATTTCATAAACTCATTCTACTTTTTATGTTCAAAATTCAATTTTATTCACCTAAATACAAACAACTAAACCTGTGATGCCATATAAGGAGGGAGTACTAGAATTTTGAAAAAGGGAGTACTCATTCTACTTTATTTATTTTGAATTTTGTCCGTTATTCTTACTTTTTACTATGTTAATAATAGATTAATTTAATGGAGTTCAGTTTAGTTGAAAATTAAAAAAATACAGATATCTGAACGCAACCCTTACTTGGCAGCGATCCAGAAAGTGCATAACTTGCAAAGAGGTAAGGCCTTAACTTCCTCCTTATTTTCCCAGTCCGAGGAAAAATGCCGTCCGGTGATACTGTCCATAACTCCGATATACCGTTGCAAAGCTTCAGGTTTCAGAAACGCCGGGGCCATGTTCTTCATCCTCATAGCCTCTTCTTGCAGCGAAGAACCGGAGGAAGGGAAGAGCTTATCGATGGTGCTTGGCCACCATGCCTGAACCAGCTTGCTCTCATTGGAAAACAGGAACTTATGCCCGGGAGCACCACAGAAAACTGCTACCTTCTCTCCAAAGAGGTGGGTTTTGAAAACGGTTGATGAATACTTTGTCATCCGGTCGAGCACGAATTTTTCAGGGAAGCCTTTCCAGCCACCTGAGAGAAATTCAAGGCTCTCTCCTATCATCAGCCACCCGGTCGTACCGGGTGGCAACGGGTTGGAGAGGCCATATCGGTTCTTGAAGAAAAGGAAATGGAGGGAGAGGTTTACGAGAAGGACAAATAAACATAACCAAGAGACGTACAAGAGTTCCATGTTTTTTGGCCTGGTCTTTTGTTAGGACAAAGAAGTGAAAAGAAAATCCCTCCTAATGTTTATATGTGAATTTTTGTGCTTACAAACTTGATTCCGACACTTAAACCATGTCATATATATAGGTATACAGAATTTGTTCTCTGCCACCAAAAGAAATAAGCGAAAGTCAATCCACTTCCTTTTATATCATCATTCACTTTTGTTACTCATATTTTTTAACATTATCAAAAACTAACAAAATTTCTTAGTCGCAACCATTCCTTTTGGTCAAACAGTCAAGTTCAACTTCTGTCGAACACTTTAAAAAACCATGACAATTTTAATTATGGGCAAAATAGTCTTTTTCCTTTTCCATTTTCTTCTTTTTCCCTTTCCCTTCCCATTTCCCGCTCTGAACTCCGTCACCACCCTCTGCTTCAATCCACCAAACCCACTGTCTCACAGTCTTGCCCTTTGCTTCGATACACCACACCCACCAGCTCGCTGTCTCACTGGTTCTGGAAAACCCACCCTCTACCATCACTATCTCCCACATTCTCACTATCACCACGCCCACCAACTCACCATCTTGCCCTCTGCTTGAATCCACCAACTCGCCATCTCACTAATTCTGGAAACCCCATCCTTTGCTTCAATCTACCATCACCGTCGGGATCAGCAGCACAGATGGTTGGTGTAGTGACGGCGCATGCTTAAAAGTTACTCGCGGGTGACGGATGAGGAGGAGGTTGAAGAAAAAGAAGATGTAGGGGGTGGGTTGTAATTAAAAAGGATAAGGATTGGGTTTTAATATATATATATTTTTTAAAGATTTGAGGGTGGGTTTGTACATAAAAAAGATTAAAAATCATTTTTACCCTCAATTTTTATCATAAAATTCAGCAATTGACTGTACAAATATTAGAATTAACGGTTTGATCTAATGGAATACCACAACTAAGCACTTTTGATAGTTGAAGGGTAAAAAAATGTTTAAAAACTGATGAGTGGCGAATAGTAAACGATGATAAGTTTAGGGGTATAGAAATTGTTTCCCATAACCGAAATTTGATTATTTACTGTAGTATTTTTTGGCTAACCTTTTTGGGTGTCTAATTTTTTCATTTATAGTGGCGGGCAGGTAGGGATGGGAGTCGACTCGGTTTAATAGATTTTTGTTTCATTTGGTTCGGGTTATTCGATTTTACCCTTTAAAAACTCAAAATCAAAATCAATTCGAATAATCTGACCAAATTATCCAAATCGAATTTGGAATTCGGTTTCGGTTTGAATTCGGTTTCAAACCAAATAAATTGAATTTATGGGTTTTTTTTACAATTACTGAAAATATATAACATTCTATAAAAATATGTAAATAAATTTCTACATCATCAAAGTCAAGTGTTCAAAATAAAATTCCAAAAATTACGATACAAATTTAACCACACAATCTAAGCATTACATTTAATATTAAATATCAATAAAAAAATTAAAGTCAAACAAAATATTGAAATGAAAATCATAGGTCACTCCACATCTAATGAGGTTCAAGTAGGTTCAGAGGTTGATGAAACTCAACATGGAAAACCACAAACGTAATATGCTACTTTCTCCACCAATGAAAAATAAAAATGGAGAATTACATAGAGAAGGGTCTAAACTGTAGGTGGACAACCAGGAATATAAATGTCAATCGGGACAATCTGGTCACAACCTCTAACAACATAGTATCAATAATGATAGTAGCCACCACCATTTGTACAGTTCCTATTGATAATTTTTAGAATTTTAAAATTATATTATTAATATATATAATTTATTTATTTTTAATTGTAATTCAATATTCAGGTCGGATTTTGAATTGAGTTTCAGTATTCAAAACTAAACCAATAAGCATATTCAAGAATCGATTATCCAAAAATTGTATTTTGAATTTGGTTTAAATGATTCGAGTTCGAATAATGCGATTTTTGAGGCAGTTTTTAATAGATATTGTCCCCCCCCTCCGGGGAGGCACAAGATTTAGGGTTGGGGGCTTGTGGGGGGTGTTTTCCGTAATTTTACTCTATTCCATCCATGGGTTTGAGTCTACATGATTTTGGAGTATGCTAGAGTAAATCCAATCATTTTTAATTAAAATAGAGGATAAAATTTTATTTTTAAAATAATTTGTCACTGGAAGATTTCAAATTTTACAAAATATATATTTAATTTTGCATGATAATTTGTTAAAAATTCCTATATCGTACGCTGGATATACATTGTGTACGCACGATATCCCCACTCAGTATATAAATGACATGATTATTCTTTATTTAAAAAGATAATTCACTTTCTACCTTTTGAGCAAAGATAATATATATATATATATATATATATATATATATGGGATATCTTTAGGGGTATGGTATAATATACGTACAATTGGTTAGTGTACCAAATATTTAATTTAGGTTGCTAAATAAGTTAAATACGATTTTCTTATTGATGCATTTGAAATTTCTTAAGTTTATAACCGTACTTGGTAAATAAAAGGTTCACATGTAATCGTAAGCTGGGTTTTTATTGAATTGACTTAGACATTAGCATTTTTTTGCCCTGAGAAGTTATTATCTAGCATGCGGGTTTCCGATGATGAAAACAACAAAATTATTGAGCCAATTTAAAATTTTAGAAGATGGCATATTAGGTACCTTTCTTATTAAAATATATGGCATATTTAATGTACTCCTTCTATTTCATTTCAAACTGCACACTTTGACTTTCACCAACTGATTTTTAAAAAATATTTGACCCTTAATATCTTTTATTAAAGATAAAGAAAATTTATGAAAAGTTGATTTTTTTTAAATTCATGTTATAAAAAAATTTAAAAGGTATCACTCAATAGTATTTATAATTATATATTAATTCAATTTTGTGATCAAAATTAATCAATTTTAATTAAATAAATAGTTAAATTACAATTTAAAATGTGACCGATGGAGTATATAAGAAGATCATGAGGGACGTGTTAAGAAATTATGGGAGTCAGACCTCTCTCTTCTCTCTCCTCTTTCAAAAATTCTATTTTTACTTCAATTTAATTTTCCCAGTGGAAACAATGACATTTTTATTTATATTAGTTAAATGTTTATTTTATTGAACGAATGTGCAATTAACTTCATACAATTAGCATTGTTATTCGATCCGATAGATTAAATCGTTGTCCATAATGATCAATCGATTTAGTATTTATGTCGATGTATTTTATCCGATCTGATTATACATATTGGCTTTTGTCTGATCTAGTTGTACAAATTGTGTTTCCATGATTTTGTTTTTTTGTACTAGGAGCTATTTATATGGATGGGTCAATCTGTGTTTTATAAGATGTTTACAACGTAAATTGTGTTTTGGATTAAGTGGTATTGCAGTTCTTGGAGGTCCCTATTTTGCGAAGTGATATTATCGTGTGATACGCTCCTCTCTGCCAAATGATCATGATTTTTGCAGGAAGTGAATTAATATCCCAATGAGAATATTACAATTTTATGGGATCTCTAACTAGTGGAAAACATATTCATTAAAGGCAGCTCCTTCATACCACAGAAGGAAGTTTAAAGGTGCCTTTTGTGGCCCTGTCTTTGATCGTGCAATGGTCAAAGGGGTTTTTAAAAATTGCGTTTAATCGGATCCAAATTCAGTTCTGAATTCAGAATAGTTAATATAAAAAAAAAGTAGCGGAATAAAGATTACAACAATGAAAACAACACAAAAATGGAATGCAGTAGCCTCAAAGCAATACACTTTTAACATAGAATCTCAAACCTTAAATCTCAAAGTGTGGGTGCATTTATGTCCCTAAAAGATGCTTTTGGAATTATGGTAGGGAAAATGCATCTAGAGTCCACACCTTGCAAAAAAAAGCCAAACTTTAAGATAAAAGAATATAGCAACAAGACGTTTTGATTCAAAAGTTAGCCAAGCACACCAGACTTTCTTTACCCGACAATCTAAATTATCTAACTAGCGATTGGGAGCCTCCATCAAGGGGATTTCACCACTCCCCAGACAATATTGATGTGAACCATGAAACCGTACTACTGAAGACAACAAATGAAGATCATCTCGATAAGGCCATCCTATCCACCGAAAAATATACAAATAATTGTTGTTCATGTGCCTTTGTAGGTTAAAATGGTATTAAACACCAATTATTTCTTAATTTTATGCTTCACATTTGTGCAAAGTATTCGCTTAACTTGGTGATAATGCTAGACCACTACACCTAGCTGACGTTATTCTACATGGAGAGATGCGGCACCATCACTCCATACCAATCGGATATGGAATCACTAGGATATCGTTGGAGAAACCATTAGTGCACAATGCCAATGTTCCAATTATGCAAGAAGAATACAAAAGAGTGAGACCCGTCCAAGGAATGTTCCTTCTATGGCCAAGGCGTATATATACGCAAATTCAAAAGACAATTATTTGAAAGTGACCCGGTCAACGACACCGAAGAAAATTTTACTGCCGTCTAAGGATGTGAGACCACGATGTCAAGAGCACAAATGGCAAAGGAGTCACTGGTTTTTGTTCACGAAATGTACGACTGGATTACTAGACACCAGCATAACTATACATACAAATTTTACAGAAATGAATGTGTGTTTTTTTAGCACCGAAACACCATTGCGATGTGGAGTGACTTTGAAGAATTGTGTAGGTGTGACCAAGTCAACCAAACCATAATGTCCCTATTACTATTGTAAGTTCAACTTTCATTTTATTAAAGTATTTGACCGAAATTGATAATGCCTAATGTTGAAAATATCTTCTATAAGGTACATGTATTACTTTGCTAATAAAAGGGAAAAGGATGGGTAGGGTATTTCTGTCTGGTGATAACCCAAGAAATCTAGTGTTCGAAGGCAGAAAGGATCGATTATGTATGCAAAACCATAGGCAACACAATAAGAAACTTTTCGCTGCACCTTTCATTGAGAGGTGGTGATTTTCTTATTCTAAATCTTGTAAATATTCATGAGTCCTTTAATTCGTAAAAATGTTAGTTGCATATCGACATTGCTGTGTAGAGACCATTGGTGTTGATTTTGATTATGCTTAGTATATTGGATGGATTCGTAGCACTATCAACCGTCCGAATCATTTGTAAACATTTTGGAGAATGCACACAATCAAAATATAGTGTTACAAAAAAAATATAGACGTAGTTCAAATTAAGGTTCAAATTTCTACAAAACTAAATGTATATTTTTCGGTTCATGGTTATTGATTAGTATGTTCACAGTTTCATCTTTGAAATAAGTACAAGAAACTAGAAAAAATTATGGGAGTGTGCCTATTACGTTATGTTATACGCAGTCAAGTGTGTTAAAGATGTCCGATTGAATTACCTATAAATTGATAAATTGAGTATTAAATTCATTTGCGTACCATGTAGTCTACAATGGCTAACTGCTCAATTACACAAACTAATGCATTCTACTCTAATATCCATAGAATTTTTCAAAGGAGTACAAGTCATATTGACAAGATGATATCAACGTGGCAAGAAATTGCTTGGCTAGGCATTTAGTTCATGTGCGCTCCACAACTCTTGGAAATCCTAACATGGTAGTGTGCCACAAATCTCAACATTCTTGACATGCATTATGTGGAATGGAGTTTCGATAGATTTCTATTCCTAATAGTTGCTTGTATAGTGTTGTCTACATATTTTTATTAAACCTTCATCACTTAGGTTAATGTTAGGGAATCTTAAATATTTACATGTTATGTGTGGAATAGAACTTGCTAGATTCTTTTCATTTGTATAGATTTGTGTTATGTTATCGATATCTCTACATTTTACTTATATGAAACGATGAGTTTGTTAACTGTTGGAAACTAGATCAGTGATTCTATTTTAGGCCAGGTAAAGGAATGCAAAATATTTGCCTTGAGGACCAAAATTATATCTGAATCCAAAACAATGTCCCCGCTTTAGTACTTCTCTTAACCACAATGTCCAACATGAGGTCTGACTTCGGAACTCTTTTATAGCCCTCTTAGATTTTTCACTATCAATGAATTACTGCACCAAAAATAACTAAAGTGCAAATTATGTCTCAATAAAATCATAATAGTCGCACAAAACATGAACTCAATATAACACATATCAATCGGTTATCTTATCATATTAAAACAAAAATATGTCTTTGCTTTAATAAATCAATATTGAATCCTTAACCCGTCATATGTGTAAAAACACAAATAATTAAGGTTTGACTTTAACTAATCAATGGTCAACCCTAAATAATCCATATATATATATTATATATATATATAAACAATAATAACTAGTTTGACTTTAAGAAATCAACAATCAACCTTTAATCTGTCATTTACATACATATAAACATTGATAACTAGGGATTCACTTTAAGTAATCAACAGTCAACCCTTAATCGAACATATATATATATATAAACACTATAAACACTATAAACTAGGGGTATGACTTTAACAAATCAACGGTCAACCTTAATCGGCCCTACATATATAAACACTGATATTTATAGTTTGACTTTAAGTATTCAATGGTCAAACCTTTACCAGTCTCATATGTATAAACACTAATAACTAGGGTTTGACTTTAAGTAGACAAGGCCAACCCTTAATCGTTTATATATAGATATAAACACTAACAACTAGGGTTAGACATTTTATAATCAACGACCAACCCTTAGTTGGTCTCATGTAGAAAAACTAATTACTAGGTTTTGACTTAAAGTTATCAACGGCCAACCCTTAATCGACTATATATGTATAAACACTATTAATTAGGGTATGAATTTAACTAATCAAAAGTTAACGCTTAATCAACCCTTTATAAGTAATCAACAGTCAACTCTTAAGCAGATATATATATAACATTAATAACCAGGATTTGACTTTAAGTAATCAAAGGTCAACCCTTTATCGACCCTATATGTATAATTACTAATAACTAGACTTTAAGTAATCACACTCATTGTTTATCCTATCCATGGATATCAGTATTTCTATTCACAATTTTGCTCTGTTCATGCAAACTCCTTGTGTTGTTCACTAAAAAGTTTCATTACAGGTATTGTGTTATCTTAAGAGTCATCCGGGCAAGGGTATCTTTTTGTACGCTCAAAGCTCTTTGTTGTTGACTGCTTACTGTCATTATGATGGGCGTTGTGTTCTCATATGCGTTGTTCTATGACTGGATATTTTGTAGTGTTTGGGCGAGTCACCTATTTTGTGGAAGACAAATAAGCAGTCGACTGTTTCTCGTTCGTTTGCTGAGGCCGAGTACCGTAAGAAGGTTGCTGCATGTTGTGATCTGCCAAGGCTAAAATTTCTTCTTCTTCATTAGGTATTGTTTATTCCTCTTTGATGCATCTATTTTGTGATATTCAAGTAGTTATACTTATTGTAGCAAATTTGGTGTTCCATGAGCATAATAAATATTTAAGATTGATTGTCATTTTGTTCCTGATCTTATTCGGTATGGCCAAATCATTACTCATCATATTAATTCGTATTTCAAGTCAACCACCGATCTTGTTTAGTAACTAAAACTCTAGGACAACATCATTTTCAAAGTCTTTTTCTTAAGTTGCGCATTCTTGATCATCATCATGATCCACCTTGAAAAGGAGTATATTTGTAGAAAAGGTCGTAGAAAGTCATTTATTTTTTCATGTTAGAAAATTTTAAATTGTATCCCTATATATTGTGATATCCGGTGATGAATAAAATCAACTTTAGTATTTATAATATTTTACAAAACTAAATCGCTGGAGTAACCACCTTTCCTGCCAATTCCGATAAGTTGCACTCCCCCCGTCCCGAAATAAATGACACACTAAAATATGGCTCGGTATTTTATGCAAGATTAAGTGGCAAAAAATAATTGTGAAAAAGTAGAGATATTTTGAGAAAACAGTGAATCCGGCCATAAAGTTGAAGTTAAAAAAGATATTGAAGGAATTTTACAATATATTATTTACCATTTTGGATAAGAATTAAAGTATGTTATTTTATGTGGGATGGATGAAAATAAAAAGTGTGTCAATTATTCCGGAGGGAGGGAGTATATGATCTACCAGCAACGTGCAATGTCTAAGCATCTGAGAGCATATCTCCATCAATTATCATGCGATCCGTTGGTAAGTTAAAGTAAGCAACATCATTAATTTAAGAGTCAGTCTGATTTTTAAATTAACTTCAGTTATGGCATCATAATCAAACAATATATAAATTAACTCTTCCGAACGATATTAAAAATAAAAATCAGCAATGACACAATTTTGGTGATATGTAGGGAAGTGTCATGAAATTTTCTTCCCTTTAGGTGTCACTAAATTTTATAGGCAAGAGTACATGTCACTAAACCAAATTACTACATCAGTTCATGTCACAAAAATTATTGACACTTCTACATATCGACACGTCACAAAAATATAAAGCCACTTGAACGCATCATGATATTTTAGTGACATGCAGAATAGGTGCACTTCAACAAACATCACTTCTAATGTTAGCGACGTTTTTGAGTGTCACTAGTATTCCAAAAAATCGTCACTACTGGAAGATTTTTTTTGGTAGTGGAACATCCATCCATGACATTACATTTCTAGTTTTTGGGTTAGGTGCGCAGTACTTACTCTTTGATTGCATGTGATAGGTCCCTTTTACAAGCACAGTAATGTTCACGAATTGAAACTTTTAATTTCCGATGTATTTGTTAGTGTAAATAATTTGTAATATCATTATAATTTGGTATTTAATTGAGATGGATGATATTTGGTAATGGTTAGCGTGGTTAATTTAGCTGCGGTTATAAATACTCTGCAGCTAGCCAAACAATATACTACAGTTTATTGATTACGGTCAAATTGACGTGACCATTGAAAACCGTAAAAATATAATTTAATCTCATTGAGAGTCTTCTATTTGATCAATTAATGGTTAGATCGATCATAAAAAATCTCGTTTAAATAACTTTTAATGTCAAATTATAATAATTTATATATTGCTATACATTTTTAATTTTTTTTTTAAAAAAATTATAGGAATTTATTGTAATAAATAAAATAAAAAATCAAATCACCCCATTAGTTACATCAGTTATAAAACTACTCTGTCTAAGGGTTAGTTGATCTAAAACAAGATTTTGTAAATTCCATATCAAATAATTATTATTGATAAGAAAATAGAAACCATTTACTTGTAGTAAAGATTATGTGTAGTTATCTTATAAAATAAGTTTACTTATAGAATTGATTTGCTTATAGGTTAAATATGGTAATTTTTTAAAATAAATTTTAGGAATTATTTTTTAAAATTATTTATTAAAATGAATTTGATATGATAATATTATCGTATATACTCTGTTCTATTTAAATATGTGGTAAGTGTTTACTTTGAAGATCTTGTTATTGGTTCCTTGATAACCAATCATAGTTCAACTTGTAAGAATATTGGTCAATTCCTCGATCAACACAAGAGTAACATTAAAATGTCATGCTGTATGTTCAGCTAGCACAGATTCACAATAGGAGTCAACTATGGACATACACTAGGGATCACATAAAATTAGAGGTGGCAATTCGGGTTAACGTGTTGGGTTCGTGGTGAGTTGAAAATGTGTCGTGTTGAAACAAGTCGGGTTGAAATATGTTAATTTAATTTGTCGGGTCGGGTCGGATTGGGTCGGGTTACTATCGTGTCGGGTTGAAAATATGTTAGTTTTTTTTCCGAGGGTGGGGTCATGTTGGGCCGAGTTTATATTGCATCGGATTACTGTCATGTAATTTTATACTCGAGTTAGGTATGGTCGGGTTAGATCAAATTGAGTTACTGTCGTTTCATTTTTTGTACTGAAGTTTTGTTTGGGTCTGTTCATGTCAGTTATTTTTAATAGTGTTTTATATTGGATTCATATATTTTTTTGGGTTGGTTCATTTTAGATCGGGTTATTATGCTACCCGATTAAATTTGGGTTGGTTTAGGTTATGTTTCAATAATATTATGGTTACAACTTCACTATTATCAGGTTTTGTTTCGTTGTAATTTGTAACTTTTAGTAAAACAAGTATATAGGCACGATATGTCATTGTTAGTATAGCAATATTGGTGGTAGGAATTTCATAGGCACCAGTACTCTGGTAAATGAAATAAAATACTGGTGCCTATGAATAAATTCATAACAAGTTCACTGAATACCGGTGCTAGATACCGGTGCCTATTAAAAAAATGTCTGAATTAAATATTTTAAGCACCGATTTTGGCTGAATGACATATACCGGTGCTAATACCGGAGCCTATAACCATAATTGTAATTTTTGCAGTTAAAATTGTGGTGGCATGTAACTAGCACCTATACCGGTGCTAGGATTGAATTTCATTTTTAAAAAATTTAAAAAAATATTTGGAATCACCCCACGTAGTTGTGTTATAATTGTATAGGCATCGATATGTTGACGAATGGCACCAGTAGTCATACCAATGCTCGATACCTAGAAAAATTCCCAAAATTTACAAGTTGGATAGGAAAAAAGGTTTTGAAAAATGAGTTTACATCATGAGTTACTCTAAAACATGTACTAGCGCTTTCCAACATTTTACCAAAAATTAATTAATTTAATATTTTTATATTTAGGCTACAGTAAAAAATCATGTATTTTGGAACAATGGATAATGGGGTAACACAATTTTTGGCCACATTGTAATTTTCCAAAACTGTGTAGAAGTAATCAATGTTGACTTTCAAGACCCTTCTGTTCACCCATAAATGCCCAAAATTTAAAGTCGCAATGGTATATTATTGAATTTCATTTTGGTGTCACCAATTTCGTGATTTGACAACTCCAACTTTCTTGGAGGTGCAAAAAGTATAAAACTTTACTCGTAACTCCAAATTGAAGTCCGCTCGAAAATGATGCTACCTTACACATCCCCCTTTTAGTTTCCAAGTACGTAACAAAAATATTTGTCAACAATCGAGAATAAGAACATATCTGTAATCATTTTCATTTTCAATTTCCCTTTCTTATTTCTAACTAATCAACTTTAAATTACTTTAGAACATGTATTAGCGGTTTCCAACATTTCACCAAAAAAATCATTTATTTAATATTTCTACATTTAGGCAAGAATTAAAAAATAATGTATTTTAGAGCAACGGATAATGGGGTAACACAATTTTGGGCCACAATGTAATTTTTCAAGACCGTGTAGAAATATTCAATGTTGACTTTCAAGACCCTTATGTTCACCCATACATGCCCAAATCGCAAATTTTTAATTGTACATTATTGAATTGCATTTTGGTATCGCCAATTTCGTGATTCGACAATTTCAACGTTTTTGGAGGGACCTAAGTGTAAAAAGTAAAAACTTTACTTTTAACTCCAAATTAAAATCCAGTCGGACGTGATGATACCCTATACATTCCCATTGTATTTTTTAAGTCTGTAACGGAATATTTATCAACAATTGGGCACAAGAACATATCTGTAATCCTTTTCGATTTCCATTTCTTACTTCTAAGTAATCAACTTTTACTTACTCTAAAACATGTACTAGTGCTTTCCAACTTTTCACCCAAAAAAAACATTTGATTTCTATTTCTGTATTAATGCAAGAATAAAAATATTGTGTATTTTGGAGAGAAGGATAATGTCGTAATGTTTTTTGTACCATAGCCTAATTTTCCATAAATATGTTAGAAGCGCTTTTGTGCCTACTATCTTAGTTGAATATCAGTGTTGAGTATTCATTGAATTCAATTCACTTTTTAAAAATATTTTAGTGCATTTTTGTGTTTTAATAAATATTTTTGTTCTATTTTTAAAATAAAAACTAGTGGAGTCCCACCGTGCGTTGCGCGGTATTGTTAATTGAAAATTTAGGATTACTATTATTTACTTTTTGTGTCTTACATTTAAATTGAAAATAAAGAACTTTATTTACAATTTTGAAGTTTAGTCATCTAAGTAAAACTATATGAGTAATAAAATTAAATTATTAGTTTAGTTAGAAATCGTTACTCCTTTCGTTTATCTATTTGTGACACATTTACCTTATTGGATTTTTTTTAAAATGGTGCACTTTTCATTTTTGGCAAGATTCCTTCAATCTCATCCACTCATTCTACTTTTTACTTTCTACATTCCATTTCATACACTCATTTTCTTCACCTAAATCCAAGAGTCTAAATCTAATGTACCACTCTTAGTGAAATGGAGGAAGTGCATATTAAATACAATAAATGGTTATTTATAATATTTCATTCAAATTATTTTTAAAATAATTATTTATATGTTGAAGGTTATCAAAACTATATATATAGATATATATCTCACTGAATAAAATTAAATATAAAATATTCCTATTAGTCCCACTAATTATAAAAATACCCTCATCTAATTGTTACTCAATTTATAGCAAGAATTTGTGATAATTTATTACATATTATTTTTACAATATTTTTCAAACTGATTTTAAAGTAATATTTAGTCGACTCTCTATAATTACTAATTCAAAATCATAATTTTAATTATACATCTCTCTTTAATTGACTATTATTCATTAGATTTATAAATTTGGTCGTGTGCATTTTAAACTTAACCGTGTGTATTCAGATTTGTTATGAGTTCACCTTACACATTAGTAATCACATCTGTAAAATCGTAATGTATAAAAACCCCACTT
>JAULKK010153107.1:0-16653 GCA_032355705.1 Rubia peregrina | reverse complement strand
TGAAAGTGAGAGCGTAGGCGACCATTTACGAACTCAGTCCCCTCATCACTCTGAAACACCTTAATGGTGGAAGAGAATTGGTTCTCCACAAAAGCCTCAAAATGGAGATAAACATCCCAAAAATCAAATTTGCGGCGCAGTGGGTTAAACCACGAGAGTCGAGAATGACCATTGAGGAAAATAGCATAGTAGGAGAAACCATCATCAGATAAAATAGGAGGAGTCCCCATAAGTCACAGTGAACTAGACCAAGTACCCTAGTAGCACCTTTATCATTTGTATAAAAAGATAAACGCTTCCCTTTAGCCTTTTTACATGCATCACAGAGGGTAGGTTTCGACAAAAGCGATGAGACAGATAAATTTCCAGAAACTCGCAAAACAGAAATAACAGAATGTGGTACATGACCAAGTCTAGCATGCCAGATTTCAAAAGACGCACATGACTTATTTGATTCCACATTAGATAACAAAGCAGATGCACTATAGTCTAAAACATAAAGCCCATTTTCATTGTGACCGTGACCCAATGTTTCACTAGTAATTTTATGCCGAATAGTATATGAGCGATTATCAAAGTAGACAACAACATTTAAATCCCGAGTTAATTTTCAAATCAAAAGTAAATTTTTAGTGATGTCAGGCATAATGAACACATCATAAAGAGTCTTGGATTTAGAAATTCGAGAATTACCAACATGAGTAATAGGGAGTTGAGAATCATTACCAACATAAACGCTGGAAGACCCATGATAAGGTGCGACATGATCAACAACAGTAGGGGACGATGTCATGTGTTTTGTGGCACCAGAATCCATAATCCACTTGCACTCATCGTGTCGTCGCTGATGAAAAAGGCATTTATGGCTCGAAATATCACACCGTCTAGAACCAAATTGATCCATATCACCAAAGCAAATAAAAAATCAGCTGGAAGAGAAACTTTTGCCAAGAAACTTACAGGCGTGTGCAGCTCACCCGCTGGAAACATTGGTACGCGTGCAGCTCACGGGCGGAGAGAGAATCACACGTCTCTGACCTTCGGCGCATGTATCTCACGCGCGGAGAGAAAAAAAAGTGTGCCTCTATCTTGGGCGCGTGTATCCCATGTGCAGAGAAAAAAATGTGTGGCAGACAGTCAATGCGTGGATATCACGTACCAAAAATTATGCTGGACGGGAAAGGTGACCGAAGACGCAGCAGTGAACAATCGTTGCTGAAGAGGACGAAGAAGCCGATGTCGGAGAGGGAACTCTATCGCAAATCAGGAAGACGCCTATTAATCAGTCAAAAAAATTCAGTCGATCGAAAGAATATCCAGGGAGAAGAAGATCTGAATGCCCAGTGGTTTTGAGTTCAATCCTCGCCAAATACCACCTGAAAAAAATTGTTGCTGCCACCAGAAAAATATTTTGAAGTCGAGAGCACCGCTTAAGATTTTTGAAAAGGACCGCTGATGAATGCCACAGAGATGCTGAAGTCGTCAGAGATTGGAGAGCAGGCCGGAAAATGGAAACTTGTTGAGCTGATGACAAAAAAGGAGAAAGGACTTCGGAAAATGAAGACAGGGGTCGAAAAGTGGTCGGAAAGAATGTCGGAGGTCGCCGGAAGTTGGCCGGAGTTAGGCTGGAAACGGCTGGTGGTTTGGTTTTCCAGAAAAAGAGAGGGGGGAGGCGACCAAAATAAAAATTAGGGTTTAGGATTTAGGATCAGAACTTGCTCTGATACCATGAAAGAATGATTTCCGTAATCATTATTAATGATCATGAAGAGGATAAATAGAGTACAAAACATAAAGGTAGACAAGTCCTAATATAACTCTTAGACTAGTCAACGAGATAAAATCAAATAAAATCATCTAACTGATTTATTCTGACAGTAACCACTGATTTTTTTTCCATATAGCTTGCTGCTCAGTCATTTACAAGATGATAACAAATATAATCTGTGAAAGACTGAGTGAAACCTTGCCTGCTACTATCAGTGAGAACCTGTATGCATTCGTCAAAGGTAGACACATAGACCATAATGCGTTACTTGCCCAAGAATTGTTACACAGGTACAAGAATGAAAGCATGAGACAGAGTTATGTGCTACAAGTTGACATCAGTAAAGCCTTTGACAATATCAGCTAGAGGTTTATGTGGAAATGACTGAAGGAATTAAAGATACCAGAGATAAAGATGGACTGGATAAGGAGATACTGAGAAATCTATGTTTAAAATGTTTTGAAGCAATTTCAAGAGGAAACTAGGCTGGGGATCAATGAAGGAAAGTCAAAAATCTACTATTTTCTAAGATGGAATCTTTTGAACAAGACTTGTTAGCTTTTATTTTGCAGGTTTTCAAAGGAGATTTTCCAACGAAGTATCTTGGTTTAACATTGTCATCTGTAAAGTGGGATAAATCAGATTGTGGATTTTTGGTGGAGAAAGTTAGAAGCAGGATAAAGGGCTGGAGATCCAAAAACCTTTCACATGCTGTAAAGCTTCACTTGATTAACGGAATACTGCTCAACGTCACTGGATACTAGGCGAGAATCATGAAGTTGCCAGAAAGCATTTACAAGAGGATAGTAAAATTTTATACATGCTACTATGGGGGAGAGAAGAAGATGAAAGAGGATTTAGCCCTCCAGCATGAAGCTCAATCAGTAAAGGGAAATTGGATGAAGGAATGGGAGTTAGGGATCCTGCTATTTGGAATCAGGCTGCTCTTTGAAAACAATTATGGGATGTAAGCAAGAAGAAGGATATATTACGGGTAAGATGGATCCAAGCTAATTATTTAAAGGGGAAGTCTATACATAAGTGTAAAAATGCAGTATCTCAGAGCTGGGCATGGAAAAATCTTTTGAATATGAGAGATGGGATATATATGAAGCTAGGAAAATGTGAAAGAAAGTAAGAAAAGCTACTAGTTTCTGAAGTATATAAGCTACTGAAGGGAGGACATCAAACCAAGGCGACAACAAGGGTGATTTGTCATAGGAAACTACTTCCTAAACATTGTTTTTTCTATGGATGCTACTAAATGGTACGTTAGCAACCAGGAGCGGAGGCACATGGGGCTGGAGGGGGCTTCAGCCCCCGCCGAGCCGCAAATTACGGAAAATGTATGGGGTAAAAATTTCAAAAAAAAATTATCAGCCCCCTATGATATAGGAAAATATTTTTAAAAATATTTTTCAACCCCGCCACATTTTTATTCTGCCTCCACCCCTGTTAGCAACTGTGAATGAATTGCATGGATTTAGAGCGATGAGTGATCAACCAGATTGTTGCCTGTGTGAAAAGGAGCAAAAAAATGTATCTTATCTGTTTGTAGGCTGTGATTATACGAAGTTTTTTTCCCAGGGATTCGGGAGTTCAATGTATCAGCATCAGGTTTCTAAAGAAACTGTTATTTCAAGTAGCAAATAGGAAAAATGAGTATCAATTAATGCTTATTTATAGGTGTTCATGGGTCAGGGAGTGTCGGGGTTGGTCAGCTGTCCCGACCCAAATTGACCCAAAATTTTGGGTCAAATTGGTCGGATTGGGTCGGGTCAAAATTCTCATAATTCAGGGTCGGGTCGGCCTAGATCATGGGTCGATCAAAATCATATTGAAAATAGTAATTTTTTATAAGTTATTTAAATAAATAAATAAATTTTAAATGTTATAATATTTTAATGTAATATTATTTAAATAATAAATATTTTATGATTTATTTTCATATAATTTAAAATAAGACCATTATATTATATTTAGTTATATATTATTCACTTAATAAAGAAAAATATAATTATTATCCTTTTAGTTAGTTAGAATACTTTTAATATTTTAATTAATTTTACTAAAATTTATTTATATAATTATGAATATATATTTCATATATTAATCAAAATATTATTTATAATTAATATTGCTTTTGAAAAATTATTTTTAGTTTTATAAAAAAAATTCAAGAATGTTAAACCTGTTTATGAAGTAAATTAATGGTGAATATGTTGTATTAAAATAATTCATTTTTATGATTTTTAAAAAAGAAAATAGAAGAAAATTGTAAATGGGTGAAAACAGATCGATTTGAGTCAAAATCTGGCCCGATCCATTTTGACCTAACCCGTTTTAACCAGACCCATTCGACCCAAATGAGACATTGACCAGACTCATATGGATTGGGTCAAAAGGGGTTGGGTTGGGCTGGGCTGGGCTGGGTCGGGCTATTTGAACATCCCTACTTGTCTATACGGGGCTTTATAATCTTTGGATGGAGGGAAACAAGCGCGTTTTTCAGAAACAACTTGAGGGTTGAAACTCTGTTACATCATATGAAAACGGAGTGCAGTTGGGGGAAGCAGAAGGAGTGGAAAAGTGCAAACAAGGAGGCTTTAAGTTCTGCATTGGAAGAAGGAAGTGCCGATATGGAAATGGGCTGATGAATTGGGCCAAAGGAAGTTCATTTTTGTAATAGTAGTAAAGGGTTTGCAATGGGTCTAGAGTAAAGACTTAAGAGAAAGACTCATATGAGACCGTCTCACCATTATTTTCATTAAAAAAAACTAAAACGTAAACATCAAATAAAAATTGTTAAACATCGAATACAAATATTATCAAATTTTAAAATACATTAATTTTAATAACATCAAATGAAAATGGTTAAACATCGAATAAACATCTTATCATATTAAAATAGTAAAACATTGAATTAAAAGAATAAAACTACATATAAAGTATGAAATATTTTTTAAAACACACTAATTTTAAAAATCAAAATAAAATAGTAAAACATTAAATTAAAATAACAAAACGTAAACGTTAAATAAAAATTGTTAAACATCGAATAAAAAACATCGAATTAAAATATTAAAGGCACACATGGAATATTAGAAAATAAATTTAAATTTTATTTTGATAACATCCAATGAAAATGGTTATACATCAAATAAACTTTATATCAAATTAAATGAGTAAAACATCAAATTAAAATATTAAAAGTACATCATAATTCTATAAAGCTATAAAACGTGAATTGAAAAAAAAAATTATCGTCATAATTCTATAAAAATAAAAATTGTAAAACATAAAAAACAATAAAACATCATCCCAAATTTTAAAATCATCACAAGTTTAAAATATAAAAATATTAAAAATTTGAATCATGTAAAAAATATAAAATATGAAAGTAATATATTGAAAAATCATCATAAATAATAATTAAAAGTTATATAATTAAAATTATTTAAACATCAAATAAATTTAAAATTGAAAAAATATCGAATTGAAAAACTAAAGCGTACATATCAAGTGAAAATGGTTAAATATCGAATAATAATATATATCAAATTAAAAGAGCACACTAAAATTGTAAAACATGAAAGAAAATAATTTAATTGTTATCATAATATTATAAAAATGAAAATTATAATACATCAAACAACAACGATAAGATATCATTCCAAAATTTTAAAATCATCACAAGTTTACATTTTAAAAATATTAAAAAGTTAAAATCATGTAAGAAACATAAAACATGAAAGTAAAATATAGAAAGATCATCATAAATAACTCAAAAGTTTAAATAATTAAAATTGTGGGTTAAAATCATACCCAAAAGGGCAAAAACACATAATAGACTCAAAATACACATTAGATCCAAAAACTAACAAAACCCTAATCCTACCCAATTGACTTGCTAACTAACCCGACCCAATTGAACCACCGCCCAACCCTACCCGCCCCACCCGATCCGTTGTCCCACCCCTAAACCGTTGTCGTTGTCATGTTTGTAGTAAAAAAAATGATCGTGTCGGAGTCCAATTCGCATCTTGTTGTCAATTCTTACTTCATTTCTGACATCCTCAATCCCTAACCTCCTTATCACCGTCGAAAAACTTGTTCGATTTTGCAGTCTCCATCTTTGCAAAACCTAGTTTTTCGACGACGATCTATAGCACCAAGATTTGGTGAAATCCTTCAATTCAAACCTGCAAAACTAACGACGAAAGGATGTGGGTATCAATGGTGAAGAAATGAGGTTGAAAGAGGCGATGATTGAATAGAAATAAAGCTTGAGCGCTGCCAAAAATTAGGTTAAAAATTGCGAATCCGATCGCTTCTCTGGAGAAGATTAAAGTTGTAATTTATTGCAGTTTAACCCCGACACTCATAAGGTGATTGACCATAAAGGGTATCATGTGATACCCCCACTTTTATTTCAAAGTTGTGGAATCATTAAAAGCCAAGGTTAACCTTAACTTGCACATGCAGCACTTTTTCAGTCATCATTGGAACTGGGAAGAGATTGAAATATCAAAGTGCTTTTATTGATTCAACTTGATTTTGTTTACCCCTTTAACCTATTTCTTGGGATCTCCAATCACTTAGGTGGGTTACCATCAAGCATCCTATGTAGCCATAGGCTTTAACCCATTCCTCTAGATGACTTAACAACTTGATCTCGTGACAGACCTTTATTAAATCGATCCACTAGGTTGCCAGCCGATTTGATGTAATTTATCAAGATTAAAGAGAGAATTTTTCTTATGGTTTTGTGTCGTTATCTTATGTGACAAGATTTACCATTGTATATGGAACTTAGTGCCCGAAATATAACCGATTGACTATCACATTGTACACCTAATGTCGACACTGGTTTTTCCCATAGTGGAATATCCTTCATAAAGTTCCAAAGCCATTATGCTTCTTCAGCTACTTTATCAAAAGCAATAAACTCAGATTACATTGTAGATCTAGCCAACAACGTTTGTTTTGAGGATTTCCATGACCCAGGTGCACCACCGAGTGTAAATACATACCCACTGGTAGATTTTGACTTTTTAATCTAATATCCAGTTAGCATCATTATAACCTTCAAGAACGGCTGGATATCTTCCATAATGCAGCCCTTAACTTCGAGTATGTCTCAAATAGCTCAATACTCTAGTTATCCCTTTCTAGTAACTATGTCATGGATTCCTTGTATAACAACTCAATACGTTAATACCATGTGCTAAATCAGGTCTTATAAAATTTCTTAAATACATAAGACTCCCGATCACTCGTGCATATTTCAATTGTAATATCCCATTACCCGAGTTTTTGTTCATCTTGAGATGAGGGTCCCATGACTTTTATCTATCCCACTTGAATATTTCTTGAATCTCTCAATTACTTTCTAGGCGTAATGTTATTGAGATAAGACAATTCCTTCTAAAGGTTTTGATCCCTAAGATCATATCTGCTAGTCTCAAGTCTTTCATGTTAACCTTTCCATTAAGCAAGTTCTTAGTTTGTTGATCATGTCCTTATTTGTACCTATGATAAGCATATCATCCACATATAGGCACAACAAAATATATCCGTTTGGAGTATCTTTGACATAAGTGCACTTGTCACATTCATTTATTTTGAAACCATTTGAAATCATTACATTGTCAATTTTTTTGTGCCACTGTTTATGTCCTTGTTTAAACCCAATATATGGATTTCACAAGTCTACACACTTTGTTTTCCTTTCCAAGGATGACAAAACCCTCAGTTTATTTCATATAAATTTCCTTTTCAAACTCTCCATTTAGAAAAGCGGGTTTTTACATTCATTTGTTATATTCTAGATTGCATATAGTCGTGATCGCTATTAGCATTCTAATTGAGGTTATTCTTGTCACCAGAGAATAGGTGTCAAAGAAACCCAAACCTTTTTTTGCCTAAATCCTTGCACCACAAGCCTTGCCTTGAACTTCTCTATTGAGCCATGCATTTTGAATTTTCTTTTGAAAATCCACTTGCTCCCAAGAGCTTTTGAACCCGGTGGAAAATTAGTTAACTCTCATGTATGGTTTTGTATAATGGAGTCAATTTCACTCTTCACTGCTTCCTTCCACGAAGATGTATATGGTGTAGACATGGCTTCCTTGAATTTTCTAGCATCATTTTCTAATTAATAAGCCATTTCAAAATCAGGACCAAATGATTTCTCCTTTCTAGCTCTCTTACTACATCTAGGTTCATCATTGCCCTCTTCTTTTTGTTGACCAGAAGTACTTGGTTCTCCTTCTTCACGAGTCTGTCTATGACGTTCTTTGTCCTTACATGGGAACATGTTTTTTAAGAAGGATACATTCCTTGATTCCATTACTTTATTTGCGTGTATATCTAGTATATCATACTTGTACACCAAGAATCATAAGCACTACTATTGTGTGCATACCCGATGAAATACAGTCAACGATTTTAGGTCCAATTGTGACCTTTTTAGGAGGTGGTACTGCCACTTTTGCTAAGCACCTCCACAGTACAAAGGTACATTACCTTTCCATAACTCATAAGGCATCTTTCCAGTCACCTTATGTGGTATCTTGTTAAGAATGTAGTTGGAGGTTAGTAGAGCCCCTCCATTCTTCTCCCCCCATCCCCCCACATTTCGGGATAACCCAGATTCTTGCAATGCTATATTCATAATCTCTTTAAGAGTTCAGTTCTTTCGTTCTGCAACTTTATTAGACTCGGGTAAGTAGGGAGCAGTAGTTTGATGAATAATCTTATGTTCTCTACCGAACACATTGAAAGGTTTATTATACTCACCTCCCCTATCACTTCGAATAATTTTAATCGTCCTACTAAGTTGATTCTCATCTTTCAACTTGTGTGCTACGTAATATGCACACACAGAAATATCTTGTGCAATCGTCTATGAAAGTCACAAAATACTTTTTAGCGCCTCTAGTTTGCAAAAACTTTAAATCATATAGATCTGTGTGAATTAAGCCTTGGGGTTGGTTTTCCTCTCCACATGTGGGGTTGTGTTTTCGTGAGTTTTGCATGTAAGCGGACTTCATACTTGTTTTTACTTGTTTTTTTTTCATTTTGGAATCATGTTCATGCTTAGTAGTCTAATAAAATATTTATAATTAACATGTCTCAATATTTCATGCCAAATGTTAAAAGACTCAACGACATAAGCAAAATAATTATTCGTATTCATTGAAGACTTGTGTACATCAGTTTTCGGGATGACAGTCATTACCTTCATTTTGATCAGTCCATCTTTCATATACCCCTTTCTCACGTACAACTGATTCTTAGAGATGAATAGCTTGTCTTACACGAGCTTGATCACAAACCCGTTCTTAGAGAGAAGGGTAATCATGATTAAATGTCTGGTACATGCAGGACATTGTTGAGTGTCAGCTCCTTCTCGAAAATCATCTTTAGCATGACTTTTCCTTGACCTTTAATATTTGAAGTGGCGGAGTTACTCATGAATATTTTCTCTTCTATCTTGCTATTTTAATATGTTGTAAACATATGCTTAACCGAGAAAATGTGTCTAATGACACCTATATCATACCAACACTCCCTTGGAATGCTCCCAACCATGTTTACTTCAGCCATCACAGTGCACAGATCTGAATTCGAGAGCTAGCCTTCAGTTAGGTTGGCTTGAGCCTTTCTCTTCCTCATGTCTACCTCGCTGGGACATTTATCCTCCTTGTGCCCAATCTTTTAAAACTTATTGAATTTTACACTGAACTTCTTTGCTGGTTGTTGCTTCTTGGAGTTGTTTGAGTTATGGGGTTGAATTTTTATTTTCTTCCCCTTATGCTCTGCCATATTGGCTTTGTGCTCATATTGCACCCTATCGGTCTTCCTATTGGTTGACTCAATTCGTAGCTTGACAATCAAGTCCTCAACTTCCATTGCCTTCTGTTGTGCAACATATAGTGCTTGAAGTTCTCCCACTTAGGAGGTAACTTCTCAATGAAGGCACCTACTTGAAAGGTTTCAAAAATACCCATGCCTTCAGCTATGACCTCGTGAGTGATCAGTTGCAACTCTTCAACCTGCTCCATAATTTGCCTTGAGTATACTATTTTATAGTTCAGAAACCTTGCATTGCATGCTTCTTTGTGCTAGCATCTTCTGAATTGTATTTCTTGTGTATGGCCAGCCACAAATCTTTGGTCATTTTCTCAGTACTGTACATATTGTACAACGATTCAATAGTTTGTGTTGTAATGTAGCCCTTGCTCATGTAGTCCCCTTAAATCCAATTGTTAAGTCTTGCCAGGGCGTACACATTGGTGTTATCCGGAGAGATGATAGGTTTATCCTCCTTGAGGTACTTGTCCAGATTCAGCGTGGTAAAAAAGTGTATCTTTTGACTCCACGTCTTGAATCGCGTGCCATCAAACTTGTCGAAAAAAATTCCCACTTATTGAGCATTTAGTAATGTTGGCATGACATGCTTAATTTGATGAACATATATTTCCATATTTGGATTCACCATAGGTATAACAACCTGGGGATTTCCCAGCGAGGGCTGAATCAGTGGAAAATCCACTGATGGTACACCACTCGTAAACTCACCAATGTTTCTAGTATCAACATTTTCATAAATCTACTTTCAGAGAATTTTATCAGATTATTAATTCCAAATATTTTTAGAACACTTTTATAATTTCCTCACAATTCCCAAGAAAGGCTTGTGGAGGGACTCACTGATGGTTCCGCATAAAATCACCAGCCTCCTTAGATTGTCTTCATTTGCTAAAAGTTGCTTTTAAATATTATTCAAATATATATATATATACATATACATTTATTTATAAATTTTCAATTTCAATGTGATAAACTGATCAAAACTAGTTTGTGATTTCAGAGAAGTAGATCCCATTTTAAAGAAACTAATCCAAATTTTAACGAACTGATTCATTTTTCTTTTCAATTTAAAGATTTAGAATACATCAATCCAAAATTTTAAAGAAATTTAGAACAAATCAGATAAATTTTACTACTAATTATAGTATAAACTTCAGAATAACAGAATGAATAGCTTTTAGGGATTATAGGAAAAAATTTACTAGTGGAAACCAGGCCTATTAAAGGCAGTTCCATCGGACCAGAGAAGTCACTTTGGGAGTGACTTCTCTGGTCATGCCTTTTATCCTTTCCATGAACTGCCTTTAATTAGTTCTGATATCAGAACATGTAATCCGATAGTCAGATTATCGGTGCAGTTACGAGTGTGGAACTAACTATTCGACCGTCATATAGTCTTTATGGTTCTGATTGAGGAACTAATTCTTAAGTTCCGACTGTGGAACTATTTCTCAAATGGCAGCGGGAAAAATTCTGTTATGACCACAAAACGTTTTCAGACCTTCACAATTTGTTTCTCCTTTGGGGAGTAATTCTAGAATGGCACTGGTATATTGATACCGTGGATGCATTTTCTGGCGATGCACTTTCGAGTCTGGAATTTTTTCTGCTTGTAATGTCTCGATGGAGGAACCTGAAATCTGGTCTAGGTATATATGGATAGATTCTAGTTCCTCACTCGGAACTATGACCAGGCAGTATGGTAAAAAATAATTCATTACAAACCGGATTTTCAATAGCCTCTACAAACATATCCAAATTGTACAAAATACAAGTGATGATGACCCTAGATATAAAAAATATATAGAGTATGGTAACAATGCAACAACCTATAGATAGGAATATAAGCCATCAAAAATCTATTCCACACAACAAAGTCATCTAAAATACTTGTCTCTCATAATACCACATTGGGATTCCCAACTGAAGAGGAGTGTGAGTACACGAGATACCTAGCCAAGAAATTTCTAGCGGTATTGATGTCATCTTGTGAATAAGGCTGGATAACTTTGGGAAAAATCTGTGAAACAACCAAAGTTACCACATAAGAATTGGGACGACAGGTTACCTTGCTTAAAACATTCTCGAAATACTTGTCATAAAAACTCACATCTTCAATCTCTAGGTAATCCTCACACACTTATGTGACCCACTATATTGATGAATACAATTTAGATTAGTACATATAATTACAATAACTGATGACTAAATAGAATTTTGCAACAAGAAAAGTTAATCGCACCTTGATATGTATTAGGTCCAGTCCCTCATCACCATTATTCCCCCGGCGAGTGTCGTGATCCTATAGACGGTGGTGTCCAATCAGATGTCAATTCATCTAAGTTCTTGGGTAAAGGGTGCCCCGTGTGCTCAACCAACCTTTGAATCAATAATTCTTGTTAATCACCTGGAGAGTCCGGTTGTATCAGAGTGTTCCTCGAGCGAACCCGTTGATTATTCTTGAACCCTTTTCCTTAACATTATAGCACATAGGGACAATCAATGTATTCCTCTTGGAAATCACTGTAACACAATCTAAGACAAAACTAAAAAGGAAACTATAAGCGGATCATAATAGCACACAACATCTATATATATATATATCTTAGGAATTTTTTTAAAGGGCTTGTTATTCATAAGCTAATCACCTAAAAAACACCAACACTTATATTTGTACTTTTCCAAAAATGGATGGGGACTAGCTGTTGAAATGATGAAGGTACACCATTAGCTTCACCTTGTGAAAACCCTAACCAAAATCAGAGCTTCTTCATGTTGATTCTTCAGAGAATATGTCTTAGAGATGAAGAAAACTAGGGTTTTAGGACATTTAACAATGAGAATGAAATTGTATGAGAGATTTGTGAAGAATATAAAAGAAGATGTTTGCTGGTTTTTTAGAGGGAAAAAATGCGAAGGAACTCGCGCTGAAAACAAATGGGCATTAATTACCCATTTGAAAATTGCCTTTATTGCCCTATTATTTTAAAGTCAGGAAATGTGTTCTAAACTCATAATGGTTATTGGAGAAACTATTTCGCATTCGGAACTACATCTTTCTATGTCAAATACGATAGACTTTATTCCGACCTTGGAACTCATTCTCCTATATATAATGGGGATTGGGGTTCACATTCAATTTTATTTTAAAAACCCTAAATCCCTAAATTCCGATCATTTTTAGTGCAAACAACTTCTTTGTCATCTTAAGTCAATCGTTTTCAGAAGCAAAAGAGGCAGATTATGATATCAATGATCAGATTGATGTTGTTGCATAATTCCAAAACAGGTAAAGGGACCAAAACACTTAGATTTCGAATCTGCATGATCAATGGTTATCGAATAATACACACAAAATAACATTTTATTGTTCCTTTCACAAACAAAGATTCTTGGGTACAACAGCCTGTAGATTCTAATATAATCATGGTCTAAGGGGAAGACAAGTTATATCGGGTTCTGATTTCTTTGTTGTAACCACACATTTACAAGTGGAGGCCGAAGCTTGTTTAAGAGCAAATTAGCATCTTTAATCTATTACTTCTGCCAGTCTACTGATTTATACGGATTCCATAATAGCTTAATCAATAGTTCAACCAAACAAGGTGCCATGGGAGATCAAAGGAACTATTCATCAGATATTACTTAAAACTTCTCATCTAAATACTTTCAAATGTTTGAAAGTTAGTCGTAAGCTAATTTCTTTTTATCATAATGTAGCTATTAATTTAGGTAGAACTCAATGTAATTCTATGTCTTATTAATATATGTGTAGTTTTTTTTATTAAAAAAGGAGGCCCGGGGTCTTTAATAAAAATCGCAAAAAACATCGGGGACCAAATATTAATTACGTGAAAACTAACCCAATAAACCCTTTCCCATCTGAAAGAGTGCAACCAAACTCCCTTCCAAAACACACATTCACCAAAACTCCTCAACCATAATGGATTAAACATCACTTTCTCAAACAAAATCGTTCAGCAACACAAAATCCTCTAACCGCTATTCATCATAAATTATCAACCGCAATGAATTTGAAGAAAAACATCAATCGACATCAACAAAATAACAATAAAGTAATCTATAACTACAATTAGGTATGAATTTAACACCAATCATCCTAAACCTGCGAATCAACTCAATTTCAAAATTTACATATTCAAAACTCGAATCATGATTGAAGAAGGTAATTACCAGATCGAAAATCAATTAGAAATCATACAGACCATGCAACCATGAATATTACACACACAAAAGTGAAACAAATCTCAACGATGAACATATCGTACCTATTTCACAAGGTCAGATACTAATCTTTCAATAATTGAATCCGACCTTTCAATTTTCTTATTTGAAATAGAAATAGCAACAATCTGTGTGTGAAAATCCTGATATGTACAACTAATTTTCCTTACATGTTGATTTATCTTTAAATAGAGCAACATCCTATCAATTTGCTGAGAGTTTCCTTTAAAACTTCTGAGCTTTCACATGGTAGAATTCATGTTATGAGCATTTATTTGATGTTTTAAAATGTGTAGTTGAGACTCCTTCATATCATGAAAATAACTATGTATAGCTGAGGATCTCATTTATAGCAGAGTATGTTCATGATATTTGGCATGATATTTTAATTACTATATATAGAATGATGGTAAAAATTGATTGAGCATGATCAGGATTACAATTTTTAGTAAACATGACGTGATATTGCTCTTGCCATGTTTGCTGTTACAAATACATGACATGATGTTTTAACTATAAAATATTATGTTGGAATTCACTGAGCATGTTTAGGATTACATATTTCAATATCATTATGTGATATCGCAAAAAGAATAGTTGATCAACCTATACATTACACAAAATATCTATTTTCAATTTGTAATTGAAAAATATAGAAAATGATATTGTTTCTATACGGTTTGATGTTATAAATTTATTGCATGATGTTTCAATAGAAACATAAAATCAGTGATTTTCGTAGTACTAGCATGCTCTGATTTCATTGTGTTTTTTTGGTTTCAGACACAAGTTTACCAAACTTGTTGGGGATAGATCATATAAAGAATTCAGACCCACATTTTCGAGCTGTAGCTGACTTGGACAGTTTCAACATACATTTTGTAAGTCAACTAGAGAATTCACCATATTTAAACATATTAGATCTTGGTTTTTCAATTCCATTCAGACCCTACAATATGAGACACCAACTACAACAATGGAGGCATGTTAAATGTTGTGTGTACAATGCATATGAGAGGATACAACAATAAATAAGGTATTTTTGACTCATCAAGCTTCCATGATAGAGATAATGGAAGTCAAAGGATGCAACAACTACAAAATACCACATATGTCAAAGGATCACTTGTCCCGAAATAGCAAACTACTAAAACTTCTATCATGTGATGAAAATATGGTTTGTGAACGCAAGCAACATCTAGTTTCAATTCAAGAAACAAAGAACATGCAAGTGTTGAGATAAGCATTGGGAATGTGACAACCTCATGGGAAGACAAAGACATCCTATTTGGAGTGGCTTAGATTAGTGGTTCTATTTTGTAAAACCCCGAAACTTGTCTCTTTAGGTGTGACAGACAAGTTTTTACTATAACACATTTAAGTAATCAAATTATCATTTTTAAGTAACCATTGCATAGCCATCCAGTTTTAGTTACAACTACATGGTTGCTAGTTCCCAGCCTGCATAAAAATGGAATAAAACGAACACACAAACCCTTAGCGGTAATGGAATACGGTTTCAGATGTCTCCATGCACATTTATGTGCAGGTTAAGGCTAACTGGTTCTTTCTTAGAGTAGTGTTTGTCGCATCTCATAATCTAGCCATCAACAAACAGAACAAATGTACAAGTTCAATTCACCTGCACTAAGAACATGAGTATAGAATTGATCAGGATCGTACAAACAACTTCTAAACAGCAACACCAAATCTGAGCACCAAACCACATATTCAAAATGAACAAAAAATGATCATGAGCAAATAATTAAACAAGAATCAACAAGATCTAGAATCAGCAAACCAATAATAAGATCAAGAATCAGCATTATAATCAAGAATAAGCAAAATCAAGAGTGAAAGTGAAGAATTCAATATGAACACATTATCAAGAATCAGCATCATAACAAATCCCAAAAAATGAATAGGAAACTCAACCAACAATATTGAGCATGAACATGAAGTACCGACCATACACTATAAAAAATGCATACACTTAGACAATATTCAACACAAGACCCTAAAAATGAACACACTTGGACAATATTGAGCATAACACACTTATAGAATACTGAGCATAAGACCCTAAATAAAAGGCATACCCTTAGACAATACTGAGCATGAACATGAAATAGATTAATCACTTAACTGCAGAAGAACATAACACCCGCCCCCATGCAATGGACATGACAAAAAAACATCTTAACGAAGCCCTAAAGATGAACTAGGCAATGAACCAATAATAGGTAACCTAATACGAGCATCATAATCATGAAATAGAAGGGAAAATGATGTATGTACTGTAACACATCATAAGCATGCGTTAAATGAAAAATCATTCCATGAACACTTAGAAGCCAGAGTATATCATGCCGTCAACACCTAAAATGATTCCATCAACACTTAAAAGCCAGGATGAATATCACCATTTTAGCCACAGGTTGGATCATATGAGACAGGGAAGATCATAAATCAGCAGCCATGAAGCCTTGTTTCACTATATCCGAATAGTGAGTCTTGTTGGGAGGGAATAGCTCTAATACTAATTTGTTGGAAGGAGACTTTAAATGGTTGAAGAATGGTTTAGAAAGTTTGGGTGAAAATGGAAAACTTGGAGGAAGAGATGATTTCTAAAAGGAGAATGCTTCTATTATTTTTAGCTTGATTGAAACTCCACTACATCACCCTTATTTATACTAGTGGCATCCCCTAACCAATGACTAAGATCTTGCCATACCAACTCTAATCTAATGGCTACAATTAGC